>WBMW01002687.1:41260-89122 GCA_013396635.1 Penelope pileata | reverse complement strand
GTGGGCAGCCCCCCTCGCTCCCTCGTGGTGCTCAGCACGGGAAATTCAGAGGGGGGGGGTCAGGATGCTGCGGGGTCCACGTGGGTGTGAGGCACCCGGGTGCAGTGTGAGCTCTGCTTCAGCCAAAGCAAACAGACATGCAGCCACCCCCAACCAAATGCCACCCAAAGGCTCCCTGTGTCCCCCAGCACCTCCAGACAAGCCCCGCTCCGGCTGACCTCAGCCAGCCCACATCTGTGAGGTTTTGTGGGGTAAAATCAGCTGCCAAAACGCCTGGTGCAGCCCAGCACCCGCAGCACCCATGGGCAACCTCTCCCCACTGCCCCTATACATACACGGGAGCCTCTATGGACGCGGTTGCTCGGACCCAGCACTGGAGGCACTGAAGCCTCCTGAGATGTCCCCAAACCTTCCACCCCTCCCAGCATCTCTGGACGGGAGTTCAGGGCACCCTCCCACACTGATTCAGCCAGACATCACAAAGATCTGCAGCACCATCGCACCCCAAATCCATGGTGTGAGCCCCCTGACCCTGCACTGTGGCACCCTAAATCCATGGTGTGACCCCTGCGATGTTGCAGTGGGGACATGAGGGTGCAGACATACATGGAGCAAGCAGGGGAGGCTGCACATTGTCCTTACTTCTCACGGTCAGCGTGGGTCGAATGCTCCTGAAGTGCTTGTTTTTCCTCCGCAGAGCCATCTTGTACTGCAAGGAGAGAGGGGAGGGGAGAGCCTGCAGCGGTCCCTGGCCACCAGCGGCTTGGGGACAGCCATGGGGGACCTGGAGAGCTGTGTTCCTTCACTGTGATGTTCATCATGAATCGTCATTCTTGGATCATTGCTCTTGGCTCATCCCCCACCATGGATCATCATCCATGGATCATCCATCATCATCAGCATCGATCGCTGCCATGGGTCATCCATCATCACCATGGATCACCCAGCATCCTGATGGGGTGGTGGCACTCAGACAGCCTCTGCCCCTCTCCATCCCCAGGGCTGCACCCTTCAGCTCGGTCCAGCTCATCCCTGGCACCCCAATAATCCATCAGCATGGCCAAGGTGCCAGACCCACGTCACCTCCATGCCACGAGTGCCGTAAGACCAGAGGGGATGCAAGTGGCTGGGGACATGGCTGGGACGTGCCCCAGGTGCCGCAGACTGCCCGAGCCCACAGAAGCAGCAACACTAAGCCCAGCATCATCCCATAAGGCGGATAAAAGCCCGTGGGCACTGTCACGCAGTGGCAGGGTCATCGCTGAGCCCGGGGGGGGACAGCCAAGCCCTACCTCCTCCGCCGCGATGCCTCTCTCGGTGAGCTCTGAGGGGTTCCTGCCCCGCGCCGGCGTGGTGGCATCGTCCTCAGCGGGCTCCAGGAGATCCGGCCCGTGCGTGGGGAGGCTCTGTGCCTAAAACCATTAGGAAGCGCTTAAATTATCCCTCTGGCTGAGGCGCGCCGTGCTGCTCTGCTCCCTGCCCGCGGCTGGGATTTGCGGGGGATTTAGGGCTGATTAGACGGCTGCCGGCCCCACGGCGCTCGGGGGCTCCTGGCCCAGGTGCTCGGCTCCATCCCAGTACGCTCCTTCCAACCGTGAGCCCTTAACCCAATGGGAGAAGATGACCCAGGAACAGCAGCCTGGGTGGGAATCACACTGCTCCGTGGACAGCAGCTCGCAGCGCCGGGTGCCCAGAGCCCCTCCTGCCACGTCTCCCCATAGGGACACACGGCACCTGGCACTCACCAGCTTGCACTGGGCAGCGGTCAGGTCTCCCAGCACGGCATCCACGATGCAGTCGGCCACGGCGGCCGTGATGGACAGCTTGATCTCGCTGGGAGCAGGGAGAGGTGCGTCAGGGATGCTGCAGCCCCGCTCCTGCAGGGCTCCATCGGCAATGACAGGCAGAGCAAGGTGCCCAAAGCTCTCCTGCCTTGATGCTGCCCTTCCCCAGCAGTGGGATGCGCCCACCCATCACCCCACGGCACTTCCCAACCCCAAACTCAAGTGCAGAGCATCGCAGCACTGGGGTTTCTCCAATCCCCATCCCCACGCTGCTGAGCAAAAAGGGAGAAGGGCACATCACCCACTTCAGCTTGCTGAAAACGTCGGTGACCATCTGGTCCAGGACGGAGCTGAGGCTGAGGTGCTCCTGGAGGTGGATGCGCTCCGACATGGCGTTGACCAGCTGCTCCCTGGCTCCGCTCTTCTGCACCATGGGCGGGCACAGGTGGTGTGCTGCATCCAGCACCGCCTGCATGATGGCCTGCAGCACAGCCAGGGGGAAAGAGGAGGTTGGGGGTTCCTATCAGGGGCTGAGAGTCCTCCTGGTTGTTCCAGGAGCTGCTGTGGAGGTGCTGGAGGTGATAAATGGGGGAGATGCCCCAAGCTCCCCATGGGCTCCCACCTGGATCTCCCGGCCGCAGGTCTGTGACGCTTCCTCCACGAGGCACTCGAGCTTGTGCTGCAGCTTGCCGCTCTGGTGCGGGACATTCCCTGCTTCGTACAACAGGGGCAGGATCTGTGGCAGGGAGAGAGACCCCCTGAGTCATCCATCCTCACCCCGTGGGTGGCCCCATGGCACCTCACCCTTGCTCTGCGTGGAAGAGCACACCCATGGCAGAGCATCACCCACGCCATCTGGGGACACCCAATGACCTTTTGGGGCTGCCATCAGTGCTGCCCTCCTCTGCATCCCCGCAGCCCCAGCAGCGAGGACAGGAGACGTGGGTGAGCACCATGCGTACACACGTTAGAACATTTCGGGACTTGCTACGGAAAGGGGTTCCAAGCCTTGTAGCTCTCTTTGAACATTCTGCAAACGCTTGCTCGCGCGCATCTGTTGCGCTGGCTGTACCAGTGTGTGCTGACTGCTGGTTCATTACACCATTAATGAATCAATAAACCACTTTGATCCTGAATTTAAGCCCGGTGAACCCTTTCTCCCCGTGCTGGAGCGATCCCGGCCGCCCCGTGCACCACAGACTAACGCTGACGGCCAGGTTGGCGTTCCTGATGGCTTCCTCGGCACGCAGGACGTCCGCCTCCACCTCCCTGCCCGGGCAGGAGCTCAGGATGTCGAGGTGCTTCTGCACGCTCAGGCAGATCTCATTCACCATCTGGAGAGCAGAGGAGCCGCGTCACGAGATGGTCCCCGAGCATCACTGCCAGCTCTGCTCCTCACCACGGTGTTCCCGGAGGAGGAGGAGAACACGGCGGGGACGCGGGATGGCCGGGGCTGTTCCTGATGGAGGATGATGGATGGGGCAATGCTCACCTGCTCGGAGGAGGAGGTCAGGATGCCTTGCTGCAGCCGGAAGGTCTGCGTGGGCAGCGCACGCCGTGTCTGGTTCCTCGCCAGGCAGGACTGGAGCTGTGTGTGGGTGGCCATGAGCAGCCCATCAGCCCCCAGCCCCCACCCCAGCCCCGGTCCCACCTTGTGCACAGCCTCCTCTGTCCTCTCGGGGTTGCTGCGGAACGCCTGTGCTATGTCGCTCATTGGCAAGGGCATGGACTTGAGGGTGTAGTTCCTGCCAGACAAGGGTGGGATGAGTGGGCAGCCCGGTGGGATGTGTCCCCTGTGGGTCCCACGTGCAGGCCTGGAGATGGGGACGGGCAGATGGGGAAAGCTGGGTCAGGAGGACCACGCTGCTCCTCCCTTACCTGTCCAAAGCCTGAGCCACCTCCAGGAGGCCGTGGGCACTGGTGTTGTTCCTGTCCCACACCACGGTCCTGAGAAGAGGACAGGAATGAGCCTCATCTGCCTGCTGAGTGGGACATCAGGCTTGCCCATGTCCTCTCCCCTGCAGCTGCTGTCCCTTTGCAGGGGCAATTTGGCCCAAAAGTGGCATTTTAGGAACTGGATGCCAGAGCCCAGTGGGGCAGTGACTGTGCGAGCCCAGCTGTGGCCTTCTGGGCTGTGCAGAAGTGAAAAGCTGGCACACATTGGTGCAGGGCCACCACATAGGGACCACTCTTCAGCTGCTCTCTTTCCCTTTGCACGTCACCATATGTCACTAGCATCTGGCATCTGGTCACAGCACTCAACCACTGGCCAGGAACGAGCCAGGACCAGATCTGTGGTCACAAGGAGCCTCCTCTGGTGGCTTTGCCATCCCAGCCAGAGCATCCCAACCATCGTCTGTCAGCCACCACGCAGGGCAGACCACAGGAGGAGGTCTGCATGGCCTCGTTGCTACCTGAGCTTGGTGTTGATCTGCAGGGCCTTGGCCAGCATCTTGGCACCGGTGTCCCCCATGGCGTTGCCGCTGATGTCCAGCGTGGTCAGGCTGGTGTTGCTGCCCAGCGCACTCAACAGGACGTTGGTTCCCAGCTTGAGGCGCGACTCGGCCACAGACAGGGACTGGAGGGGCTGGGGGGGAGAAAGGAGGGGAAATGTCACTGTCACTGACACAGCACACCTGGGTGGTCACCCCGAGAAGCTCTCGTTTCTCCATCCGAGCACCCGCTTTGGATGGAGGACAGCAGATGCGCTCAGATGTCAGTGGGACGCTGCTCCCACCCACCCCGTGCTGGATGGAGCTCGGCCACCGTGCACGGTGCTCTAGGGATGGAGGCTGCTGGTGGCCAAGGACAGGACGTGAGTGGGTGGTTGGGACACTGTACTCACGCAGTCATCCTCCTGGGTGAGCTGGACGATGCGGTGCAGGACGTCCACCAGCCCATTCCTGCAGGAGAGGCAGGAGGTTATGCACGCTCCTACGGGGTGCCAGGGGCAGCTGGCAGAGCCAGCCCTCCTCCTGCTGCCCACATTGGGTGAAGCTGTGGTCCTACAGGGACCGGGCTCCCCATTGTGTCTCCAAGGGGTGGGCAGGTGGTCCTTGACATTCCTGACCATCCCGTGGCTCAGATGGGGATGGAGAGCTGAGGTGGCCACGTGGTGCCACATGGGCTCAGCCTGGGGACAAAGCACTGCGGGTGGCACTCACTTGGATTTGATGTTGAAGTTTTTCCCCAAAGAGACGTGCCGGATGGACTTGCTTCTGCCAATGGACAGCACCAGCGTCACCATATCGGAGTCAAAGCCTGTGAGAGACAGAAGCGCCGGGATGCTCCGAGCCCTCCAGAGGGGACATCAAGGTGACACTGTGACCCCCAAAGAAGTCCTGCAGAGATGGCAGAGAGGTGCCTGGGGCAGCCCTGGACCTCTTCCTCCTCCTCATGGCTCCCCCAGGGAGGCCAAGGACCTGTGCCAGGGTCTGCAGGGAGCGACACATGAGCACAGACAGCTGGAGGGAGATGGGGCTTCGTGGAGCCCATGAACACATTTTGGCAAAGGTTATCTGGGAGGGCAGCAGCCTTTGGAATATCAGTGCAGCTGCGGGCACAAAGGTGGCTGGTGGGACCCTACCCATCCCCTACAAGCTCCTGGGTCTGTGCTGGTCTCTGAGGAGCAGCCCAAGGCAGGACAGCTTCCCCTGGGTGGGGAAAGGGCAACACACCGTTGTCAGACAGATCCAGGTCGCTGATGGCACCGGCATCCGGGATGAGGTCCTGGATGACCTGGGCTCCTGCCGACCTCAGCTTGGAACAAACAGCAAGACGTCAGTACAAGGGGAGCCCTGCGGACGAGAGGCTGCTGTCGGGACGGTCACTCAGCCCCGCAGCGGGCAGGGCACAGACCTACAGCACCCACAGGTCCTGGCCCTCACCTCGCAGCTGCTAAGATCCAGGTGCAGGTCGCTGATGTGGCTGTTGTACGCCAGCCCTTGCAGCACAGCCCTGGAAAAGCCACCAAAGCCGCTCATTGACATGGGCAACGTGGGCTCTGCCCCTCGCAGCCCCATCCAGAATCCTCTCAAAGCCCAGGTGAGACCACCAGCACCACATCCACCCCAAATCCATCTCCCTCGGCAGATCCCAATCCCCATCCCGTACCTGACAGCATCCGGAGGCAGCTTGGTACCCGCCATGGAGACGTGCTTGAGCGCACGGGCTTGGCTGAAGAACTGCTTGATGCTGGGAGAGATGGTTTTCACCCTTCTGTAAAGGAAGGGATCAAAATGGCATCACCTGCCACCACCAGCTGCCCACTCCCCTCCACAGCCTGGGGCTCACCGGTGTGAGTACACATTTTTGGAGAGATCCAGATGGACCAGGCTGGCACAGCATCCGTGGACCAGTGCCCCAAAGAGCTGTGGGATGAAGGGATGAAATGCATCAAGGAGAACTCAGCCAGGGTGCAACCCCGGGATGGACCAGAAAGGGAAGGGTGGTGATGAGCCCTGAGGGGACAACGTGCCCCAGCTCCAGGTGTCCCCATGAAGCCATGGGACTTGGACTCACGGTGTCCAGGGAGCAGTCGGTGGCAGCCAGGCTGAGGTGTGTGAGCGAGCTGCACTGGTCCAGGAGGCTCTGCAAGCTCTGTGGGAGGGAGGGCTCAGCATCACACCCAGGACCACGCTTCCCACCCCACCAACCCCAGCACCAATGGATCTGGCGTGGTGCTCCAGGTGCCTCCTTGCTCCGGGTGGCAGCCCCCATCCCAGCAGCGCTGCCCTGTGCTCACACTGCTGTCCTCCATGGCCAGGCTGCCAGGGTTCCCCGAGAGGTCCAGGTGCCGGAGCGAGGAGCCCATGGCTTCGTTGGCTGCGAGTGCCTGGCACAAAGCGCCCATCCCTGCTCAGAGGGAGGAAGAGGAGGGTTCAGGCAGCGGGAGATGGAATTCCCCAGCACCTCCTTGTAGGGGGTCCCTGCAGACTCCCCAGGAGCTCTGTTGGGCCATACCTTTAGCAGTGAGCATGGTCCTGGCCAAGTTGAGGCTCTGCAAGCCCTTGGGTCTCTTCTCAAAGAGCCGGCTGAAGGCGATTATCCCTGGTGAGAGCACAACAGGACCTCAGCATCTCCGCCAGGTGCCCACATCATGCAGAGGTTGGGCAGTGTGGGCACCACTGTGGGCACTGGGACCCCAGGATGGGTGGAGGGCTGGGCTGTGGGGTCAAACAGCTTGAATTCACCCCACGGGGTACCTCTGTCCTCCAGCTGGTTGCCAGCGAGGTGGATGGTGTGCAGGACGGACTCGGAGTGACTGCTGAGCGCCTGGGCCATCCTCTGTGCGAAGTCACTGCGGGGAGGAGGACACCTCTGGGAGATGCAGCCACCCACCCCGTGGCATTACAGGGACATGCCACCATGCCTGCTCCACCCAGAAGCAGAGCTTCTCCAAGCTTAGGCTGCAGGGGATGGGTAGCCCCCTTTCCCAAGGGCTCCCCACATTCCTAAATCACCAGTTCCTCCAGCTGCCCAAAATCTGCTCAGTGCTGCAGCACTGGGGACAAGCATCCTCATCCTCTAGCCACTGGTCTGGGTGTCAGGTGCTGAAATGTTTCACCCAAACTTTGTTTTTTTTTGCTTTAGGAAGCTGGAGATGCAATCTGCAAAGCAGCTGGAGGAAGGACAGAGGGGTTCCTGAGGCACTCATCCAGCAATGCCATAGCTCCAAGGAGAAACAACGCCTTAGAACCATGGAACACCCCGAGCTGGAAGGACCTACGTGGATCATGACGTCCAGCCCCACACAGCACCCCAACCCTATGGCTTAGAGCGGTGTCCCAACACCCCCTGAGCTCCAGGAGCATGGGGCTGTGACACTGCCCTGGGCACTGTGCCATGCCCACACCTCTGGGGCTGAGCCTTTCCCTGCAGGCCGCCATGAGAGGCCTCCCGTCAGCCTCCTCTGCTCTGGGCCCACCTGAGGGCCCTCAGCTGCTCCTCACACCCCATGTTCTCCTGAGCCTTCCCCATCTCACAGCCTGGGATGTTCTCTGTTAGCTTTACGTCCTTACATCATGGCACCCAACCCGCCCTCAGTGCCCGAGGTGGGGCCCTCCCTTACCACCTCAGCCCGCTGTTCTCCAGCACCAGCTCCTCCAGCGTCACCGACTTGCTCAGCATGTAGAGCAGCTGCTCGGCGATCTCCTGGTTCTGCAGGGACACGGCCTCTCAGAGCCCGGCCCCGCTGGTGGAATCGGCCTCGTGCACGGGCACTCACCAGCCTGAAGTCCTTGCAGGAGAGCTTCGTGAACCACAGGTTGAAGGACAAAGCGGCCACGCTCAGCGCCACGTCCCTGGGGGTGACAAAGGGCTGTGTCCCCGTGCACGTGGCCCCGTCTCGAGGCTCCAACCCGTGCAAGAACACAGATGTGGGGAGGCGGCGGGGCTGCGAGCGGAGCTGGCTGCTTTGCATGGGGCAACGCTTGACTGGCGCAAGCAGCAAGAAGCTGGCGTGGCCTTCAGCCCACAGCTCTGCAGGGGCTGCTGGGCTCGCCGAAGGGCTCAAAACGAGGTCTGCAAGACCTTGCCCCCCATGGGACAGGGGTTATGGCTGTGTTCGCTGGAGGGGAAGCAAGCACATGCTGCAGATGTGTCTGCCTTGAAGCACAAGGCGAGGAAAGCTTTGAATAGAAGCGGAGAAGCGTGACGTGCTGCCACCAGCCCTGCTGTGGGGACAGGGACACGATGGCACCGTGGGGCTCACCGGCTCTCCAGGTGGCTGAAGTCCAGCAGGTTGAACTCCCGGCAGTCTTGGCCGTGGTAGATGTTGTCCACGTCCTGCCCAGGGGACAGACACACGGACAGAGCTCAGTGCCACCTCCTGGGGAGGGCTTCAGCACCCCAGAGCTTCAAACGTCCCCTGGTGACAAGGCACGTGTCCCAAATGGGTGGGAGCTGTCGCCACAGCCTGGTGACTCCCTGCTCCTGGGGAGCAGCCAGAAGACAGCAGCCCCTGTTGTAACCCTCATTGTCTCCCAGGATGAGGGGACAGCCTGGCCTGCTGGGGCTCTCCCATGAGATGTCCCCAGCCCCAATCCCTGAATGTCCCCAGCACCCCGCTCCCCTGCCCCCCCGGTGGCACATCAGGGTGCTCCGTGGTGTGCAGCCTCACCCACTGGATCTCCTCGCGGAAGGTGAAGCCATTGTAATCGCACAACGCGGCGTAGGTCTCCGAAAACCCACCTGCAAGAGGAGGTGGCAGTGGACAACGTGGAAGGGACCTTTGGGATGGGCAGAAAGCAGGAGAGGGGCAGGCAGGGGCTCTGCCATCCCTCCCCGATGTGGCTGAAGCATCCTGCTTGGTCCCTGCAGGTGTTGAAGGACATGGACAGGTGGCACTGAGGGATATGGTTGAGTGGGCAATATTGGTGGTGGGTGGATGGTTGGACTGGATGATCTTAGAGGTCTTTTCCAACCTTAATGATTTGATGACCACCACCCCAGAAGTGACCACACAGACTGGTGCCATCCATGGCCGCCCATCCTCACCTGCCCTGTCCCTGTTTGGGGAGCTGTGTCCCCTCCAGCTCGTGCCCCTTGGACGGGCTGTGCTTACCACAAGGCCCCTGGTTGCTCTGCAGCATCTCCTCCAGCGAGTCTGTGACCATCCGGATCCTCTCGTACAGGTTGGGGGGAGAGTTCTTGAGCAGCGTCCTGGGGAAGGGCCGGGGGGGAGCGTGGCAGAGGGCTGGCAGGGGAGCGTCCCCACCAGCTGCAAGCCCCGTGCCCAGCCCAGAGGCTGGCCAGAAATGGCCATCCCAATCTGACAGAGTGGTACCACAGAACAGGATGATTGTTTGGCCTCCACCAGTGTGGGTTTCTCCTACTGCAAGGACCTAGCCCGTATTTTGGGTCTTTCTGAGCAAAGAGGTGACGCAACCCCTCTGGTACCTGTGTGAGAACCCTGAGGAGCAGAGGGCCCTTACCCAGGGGATGAGTCTGGAAACACCTTCTTCAGCGACATGGTGACATGGATGACGACTTGCTCCAGGTCATCGAAGGACATGAGTCGGAAGGCATACGAGGATGTGTCCGTTTCTATGACAACCTGCAAAGGGCCCAATGATGGGAGATGCCTGGGAATGCTGGTGGTGTCCCCAAGCCCTCAGGCACGGCGGTGCCAGCAGCCACGGACCCAGCTCTGCTCACACAGGTGGGGCCGAGAGCATTGGGTGGTTGGGGTGAGTGACACGCAGGATGACGTGATGTGCCAGGGTGAGGCATCGATCCCCCAAATTCTGCTTTAACCAGTGTAAAAGCAGCCCAAAGCAGTCAGGGGTAGGATGGTGTTCCAGCAGCAGCAGCTGCAGGGTGATGCAGGCGCAGTGCCTGTGGTCCCAAGGCCCCCCCCGCTCCCTCACTGTGCCAAGCAGCCCCCAGTGGAGGGTTCCTCCCTGCATTTCTCTAATTGGGTTTCAAGGCTTTTTTTAGCTTCCAGCTCCTCCCAGATCCCATGGCAACGCGTTCCCTGATTTAATTACAGGCTGGCTGCGACGGGAGCCAGATGACAGCGATCCTGCGGGCTGCTGGGGTGCCCCGGAGCCGAGCAGAAGGGCCGAGGTTTCTGCACTCCCCCTGAGCTCCCGGAGCTCAGACCTGCAGCCTAGGAGGATTGTGATCCCCATGCAGAGCTCTGCTTAGGGGCCGGGGCTGTTGTATGACAATAATGAGTGAAATGATGGGGTGCTGGTGGGGAGCACAGCCCTGCTTTTGGCTTTTTGCCCCGTTCAGGGCACCCCACTGCTCTCCCTCCTGCCCCGTCCCCGCAGCGCTGGCCGCCCGGCACTAAGAGGATTAGCGGGGCTTTAAACACCCTCCGGCTAAATTTGGCACTGCCTGGGTTAAGCCAGGCACTTTGTCACCTTGTCCCCGCCGAGCAGGAGCGGCTGAGTGCCCAGGGCTGCACCCACGCCCGTCCCCATCACCCGTGGGTGCCACTCACCACGCTGGGCTCCCGCACAGCGATGTCCCTCACCTCCAGGAAGCTGAAGCTGCTGTGCACCTGCGGGAGGGGAGAGCTGGAGCAGCACCGGTGTGGGTGATGGCACCCAAGGGTGCCCCCGAGCCCCCCGTTTCCCCCATCCCAGCCCAGGGAGCACCCCTGCCCGGCACAGCACTCACCCTGACCGGCAGCACCGCCAGCAGCACATAGGCTCGCCAGGGGGTCAGCACCTGGGTGGGGGAAATGGGTGTGATGGGAGCAGGGCCAGGGCTGTGCTGTGCTGGGGTCCTCACATTTGGGAGCCCATTCCGGGCTGACCCCAAAGGGATGGAGCGCAGGACTCTGCACGTACCAGAATGAAGTCATCGTACTTGGCTTTCACCTGCAGCTGGATGCTCTTCACCAGGAGGATCCTCTTGGTCCCCAGCAAGGCAGCGATGCCCTCTGCAAGGAGCAGGGTCGGGGTTTCCCTCACCCTCGGGGGGTGCAGCAGGGTGTGCCCATGGCAATCCTCCCACATCCCACGCACCGAGGACGCCCACCCCACGGGCTCCCCTGACCCACAGCAGCAGCCTCATCGCTTCCTTCCAGAGGGACCAAACCCCACAGGGATGGGTGTCCCCTGCAGCAGTGCCACCAGGCTGTCCCCAGTCCCCAGCTGGGTGCAGCATTGCTCACACACCCCAGCCAGCTGAGCCCTGCAGCCTGTGCATCTCCGAGGATGCTCCCTGGGGTTGTGTTCCCCCAAGGATGCGTTCTGCATTTCTTTGCAAATTTCTTTGGAAGCTCCCTTGGCCACGATGCACATCGGTCACTGCATGTGCTGACCCCGCTGTTTGCAGTCCCTCTGCTCCCACTCACTGCAGCTCTGTGTGGGCACTGCTCCTGCCCGGGGCTCTGTGCTGCTCCCGTGCTCGGGGGAGGTTGGCATGGCTGCAGCCACCCGTCCCCATGCACAGCAGAGCAGGCTGCTGCGGTGACACAGAGCTCTGCTGGGGGCTGGATGGCTCTCATCCCTCCAGCATTGGGGGAAACACGGCTTCTGGTCTGGGTTTCTGCATCCCTGGACCGATAGGTTTCCCTCCTCTCCGCACACCCATCCCGTGGGAGGGTTTTTGTTTGCGGGGCTGTGCCCGTGGGGCTCTGCTGTCTCAGCAGCCACGGAGGGCCCCGATGTCCCCAGAACACACCGTGGTCAGGCTGGGAAGCTGGACCCGCTCCCTCCCACCACCACAAGCACTGTCGGGGCAGTGAGGCTGTGCAGCTCCCCAACACCCACAACTCCATTGGGGGTTTTCCAACCAAAACCACGAGGCCAAAGGGCTTCCCTGGAACCACGCATTTCTCACGCCCTTCCACAGCCCACACCCCAGTGGCCCACCCTCCAGGACCCAGCCTGTTTTCAGGACACTTTTGGCCTCACCGAGCGGGATGTGCGAGCAAGAACCAGCCCACTCCCACCTCCCCGTGCCGGGTCTGCAGGCCACGAGGAGCCTGGAGCAGCTCTACGGGCACCACGAGGCCTGGGCAGTGCTCACCTTGCAGCTCGGCGGGGACCCCACCAGGGGACACGGCCATGGCGGGCGATGCGGTGGGGTCAGGGCAGCATCCTCTGGCTCGGGGCACAGGGAGGAAGCGCTGAGGTTACCAACCGGCAGCACCTCCTCCCCCTCGCAGCGCTCGGTGCCTCTTCCTGCCCCGTCAGGCAAGATTTACCCAGCGAGGAAGAGATGCGAGATGAGAGCGACGGAGCCCGCAGCCCACGCAGAGCCCGTGAGACCCCATGCTGGAGAGTGGCTCCGAGCTTCCCGAGGGGGCTGGGAGCAGCATTTCCAAGCTTGGAGGCTCCGTGGGCTCCTCTTGCTCCATGACCTGTGTCCCCGGGGTGGTTTTGGGGATGTAGTTCTGCTCCGGAGGTGGGCGGTGAGCGGTGCCATGCATGGGGAGCACAGAGCAGCTCCTTCCCCTCGTGCTGAGCACCTGCAGGGGATGTTGGTGCTGATGGGTGCTGGTGCCCATTGCAGGGTGATCCTGGGTGCAGAATGCTACGGGCATCACAGCAAAGTGCCCCTTGGCCACCACTGCTGTCCCAACAGGAAGAGGAGAGGCAGAAACCAGGATGCTCTCCTCGGAGAAGTGCGGCGGGCACAGCCACTGTGCTCTCCTGAGGAGGCTCTGGGCAGTGCAGGACCCTGGCAAGCACCCAGGGACAGAGCAGTGCTGCAGGACCCCACCAGACCCCGCATCTCAGCGTTGGCTCTGCAGACCCTCCCAGGGAGATGGGGGGAGGTGCTGGGGGGGGCAGCTCAGCAGGCAGCCCACATCCCCACCACCACCATGAGCTGGGACTGAGGCTGCCGGCTGCCTCATCACCACGAGAGCTGAGCAACCTCCAGCTTAACGGTGAGGGCAGGGAGCGATGTCCCTGCAGGGATGGCTGTCTCCATAGAGCCCAACCACAACACATGGCTGCTCTGCTCCAGGAGCCTTCCTGGGAGCCTTCCTGGGAGCCTGGAGCCACCCCGAGTCCCACAGACCAGGCTTGGGAGAAGGAAGGGCAGCACCGTGCCCACCCTGTGTCAGCCCTGTGACATCGATGGCTTTTCCAGGATGACAGAGGACCAGGCTGCTGGCACCTGAACCCTGCAGCATGGGCACCAGGTCCCAGCTTTGCCATGTGAGGATATTCGGGATGTGCAGAAAGCAGCGGAGCACAAAGGAGCTCCAGCCCAGCCCCCATCCCAAGCTCACTCCCTGCAGCTCTGGAACGTGCTGGTAATCAAGGCAGGACACAGAGCAGAGCAAAGCATCCATTGCACAAGCATTCCCTGCTGGCTGTGCAAGCACGGGCACATGGAGCTGCCCAGGACAACTCCACACCATCTCTGCGTTCCCCAGTGGACATGGGATGGGTGTTTTCAGCTCTGCTGTATCAGAATCTCCCAGAACGAGGTCCTGGTGCTCCCCTCCATCCCTACACATCACCCTTGGGGGCCTGAAGCACTTCACATGCTCTGGGGGTAGCAGCAGGAGCTCCTGTCCCACACATGTGGCTCCTGCCACCATTCCACCCACCCTGCCCACGGTGCGGGCATCAGCATCTCCTGCCCTGCACTGCCCTGGGGACACAGGGGTCCATGAACACACCCCACGTGCTCCCAGTGGCAGCTGCTGCTGGGAGACCACGTTGGCCAGCGGTCACCTCGGACCTTGCTGGTCCACACTGCTGCTCAGCCGGGACCTGGCGGCCCAGCCAAGCTTCCATCCCCCCGGCCACCCTGTTCTCCAGGGCTGTGCTCCAATTTGGCCACAGGAAGCCATGCCAAAGGCCTTGCTAAAGCCCAGGTGGACACGCACTGCTCACGTCAGGCAGGACGTGGCCGTGCCACGGTGGCCATCCCCACTCACCTTGTTGCCCCCTCTCTGCTCGGGAACAGCACCCAGGAGGACTCGCTGTCAGGAACCAAACTGTGATCTGACTGCAGCCCCCAGGTCTTCCTCCTTACCCCTCCTGAAGGCAGGTGGGGTCTTTCTCCGGGTGTCGTGGACCTCCTCAGATCACCAGAAGGTTTCACCATGGTTTTCTCAGGACCCCCAGCTGTGTCCCTCAGACTGCTGCCAGCTGGGGCCTGAGGACAGCCCTCCCCAGCAAGGCAGGAGCAGCACTGAGCACCTTGGTCTTTTCCATGTCTCCCACGTCCTGCTCCATGAGGAAGCAGCCCGGCCTTTCCATAGAACCATTCAGGTTGGAAAAGCCCTCTCAGATCCCCAAACCCAACCCCAGCCCATCCCACCGTGTCCCTCAGTGCCACATCTCCATGGCTCTGAACACCTCTGGGGACGGTGACCCCACCGCTCCCTGGGCAGCTGTGCCAGTGCTCACCACTCTTTGGAGAGGAACTTTTCCCCAATATCCAACCCAGTGCCTTCGCCTCCCTTAGCCGCAGCCCTTCCCACTACAGCAGCCTTTCTCCCTTGTGAGGACAGGAGCAGAAGATGTCATTGGTTTTTCCTTCCCTAAATCCTGAGTGTGGCACCCCCAGCTGTAGGGGGGAGGGATGGGCCCCTCCGGCCCATGGGAGCTCCCAGCAGTTGCAGCTGCCATCAGTGAGTCCACGGCGGCTGCCAGGCAGAGTTACTGAGCAGAAACCAGGTCAGCCGAGCTGCCTGCCAACAGAGGGGTGGAGGGGAAGCAGGAGGACCACAGGTGGCTGCTCCCACCCACACTTAACCCTCGCTTGGGCCTCTGGAGAAACACCAGCACTGCAAAGGAGCGGGCCCATCCCACGGGCACCGCGCTCACCTCCTGCATGAACCAGGGCTGCCCAGGAGCAGCCAGCAGCCCCTGGAGCTCAGCACTGGTACCACCACGGGTCACCACTCACAGCTGTCAGAGCACCTTCCGGGCTCTTCCTGGCCACGGTGGTCTTGGCCTTCAGCCCTGCCAATGGAAGGCCAACGGTGCCCACCACAACCCGCTCGATGCGTGGCAACGCCTCACGCCAGCACAGACCTGCACCAGGCACGACGGATCCACACCATCAGGACCTGCAGAAAGAACCACAGAATGGTTGGGGTGGAAGGGAGCTGAAAGCTCACCTGGTTCTAACCTTTGCCATGGGCAGGGACACCTCCCACCAGACCCAGCCCGGCTCTGAGCACCTCCAGGGATGGGGCACCCGCAGCTCTGGGCAGCCCATTGAGCACCTCATAGCCCTCAGAGTAACTTCCTCACGTCTGATCTCCCCTCTTCAGCTCAAAGCCATTACCTCATCCTAGCACTGCACTCCCTGATGGAGAGTCCCTCCACATCCTTCCTGCAGGGCCCTTCAGGCACTGGAAGGCTGCCCCAAAGCCATCTCCAAGCAAAACCACCCCAACTTTCAGCCTGTCCTCGTAGCAGAGGTATTCCCTTCTCCTCCTACTGGAGAAGGCACACCTTCCCCCTGCACTCTTCCTCTTTTTCCTTTCCCTTTAAGAACCTCTGAATTAACAGTTAACCAAGTCAGTAAAAATCTGGCTTCTGGCTCTCTACTGCAAGAGCCAAAACCTTCAAGCAGCCAAAATTTTGTATCAGATTGGGACAACAGACGCTGAGGATACCTTCAGTTTCTGGCACAAACCTTCCTTGCTCTGAGCTCACACAAAACTGCATTTCCTCCAGAGCACTGGAGCATCTCTTGGGGCTGTGAGCACACAAGCTGAGAGCACTTCAGGATGCAGCCACTGGATGCTCACAGCAGCCTTCTGCATCTCCCACCTGCTGAAACGAGCTTCTGTCCTGCTCAGGGTTCCATGCACCTCAACGCAGCTTTCCTTCATGGGTTTAAGGACCAGAGAGCAGCCACCAAACTAAACACTCCTGCATCAGTTAGCTGTAAAGGTTTAAGGCAGCGAGAGGTGGGTCCAGCTCATCTTAACTCTTCCCTGTGCTCTCTGCTGCAGCACAGAGCTGTAGGTAACTCAGTGCCCTGTGCCACAGCTGCCTGCACACCATCACACCACGATGTCATCCCACCACCGGAGGGGGAACACCCACCATGAGAGCAGAGTCAAAGCACAGCAGACCTGCAGCATCCTCCAGCAGGGCCGTGCAGCCCGGAGCTCACAGCTCCCTGTGCCCAAAGAAAGCAGCCAGGGAGCACACGTGTTAATCCATTATTATTTATTAGCTGTACAGCAGTATATTCTCCTTCCCAGCTTTCAAACCCCATTACATATTTTATAACAGTATTTTTTATTTTTTCCATGTTGGCTTCCTAAAATAATGAAAAATATCACACAGTACAGCTAAGTACAAAAATGCATCAACCTAGAGTCTGATAGCTAAACTGATAGCTCTCTTAAAAGCGATACATAGAAGAAAAATTTGTTTGAAATCAGCAAGACTGAGGCTCTATAAAAAGCTTACATATTTTAACATGTGACAGTCATATACAGGCATCGTTTGTATTTCACATTATTCCTTTTGTCTTTATTAGAGATCCAAAATGGTTGAATTACTGACCTATGAAAATTTCCTGGCCCAGGTCTTGCGGGCTGCGGTGACCCACTTAAAACAAATCACCACTTCTGTCTCAACGCAGGATTCATAAACACAAAATACAACTACAAGATAGAGCAAAGAAAACGTAGTCGTGAAGTCATAACTCAAAAAGAAGGTTAATTATACCGGTCTTGGATGCCAGGCTTGTGTGCTTCAAAGCCAGATTTCACGGGTGGGTTCCTCTTGTTCTGCAAGCAATCGTCTCGGGAACGCTTCTCCTCTACATGATTGGTGATCAACAGTTTTTCCAACATTTACACTACTGCTCCTCTTGTCACTTAGTTCAAAAGGAATTAAAAGACTGGGGTTTCTTTAAACTGTATCTTTGCATACCTCTTAATTAATGGAAAAAGATTAAAATGTAAAAAAAAAAAAAAAAAGTTATTTACAAGCTTGACCATTACAGAAATGCTTTGCAGAAAGCAAAGCACATTAAGGACAGAAACCAGTTGGAGCATGCCAAAACTACCGTGTGCAGCCGACTTGGAGAACCAGAGCTAGTCAGTGGGGAAAAGCAAAAAACATTTTAAAAGTCTAGAACCCTCCCAAGTCTGCATTTACAGTTAAAAACACTACCGAGAGAAGGAGGCTCGAGGACTCTGGGAACTGGAAGGGCAAGTCCGGAGTGGTTTACCACATACAAGGCTTCCACTTTTGTATAATAAAACTCGTGGCATGTAAAGCTGGTCCAAGGACCCTGTTTACAATGCAGTTCAGAACAAAAATAATCAAGCACCTCATGGGAAACCCTCAAGGACTCCGAAGTATTTCCTAATGTTCCATGATCCTGTAATGCTAACATAAAACAGCAAGTTCTAGTTAAATCACATTCTAACATCATTTTGAAGTTTTATTTCCCAGTATGTTTGGTAAAATGGTCTAAAATGATGCATTTCCCAAAGCCAAGAAAAAAAAAAGGTAAAAGGAAAAATAGATTTGAGCCGCTTAAACACAGCCCAGGCCAGTTCAGTCATCCAGCGTGGTCGTCCTCCATCACCGGTCCATCATGCTGAGAATCATCTCAGGAGTGAGGTCTCCGTTTGGAGCTTCCACTACAGCAGGCTGAGCTTCCTCCTCTTCCTCTGCTGTTTCTGCATCAGGTTCTTTCTTTACTTCAACTATAATGTTTTCAATTTCACCAGTGTTCTGGTCTTCAACCTGAATGATTGCTGCAGCTAGAAGAGCAGAAAACAAAGGGGGAGGGAGAAAAACGACAGATTTTTAATTGGCTCCAGAGCTGGCCTCCCCAGATGACTTCAGGAGACACTTAAGACTTGCATGGAAAAAGGAGGCGAGGTCCTCAGTGAAGACATTCTCACATCAGTGGGGAGCAATTCAACCTGCTTCACCCACCTCAGTACCAACCCCTGCCTCCTCACCCCTCTGTGAAGATGTGCTAACAGCACAACTACAAGGCACACTGCAACCTGAAGGCATTCCTCAGACAATGCATTCTGCAGAGTGAAGACTACAACAGCATATGGGTGGGTATCACATCAGCCCCTCTTCACTCATGGTGCAAGGCAAAGCTTAATTTAGGCGAGCCCAGTGACAAAGCCAGCACAAAATGCTTCTGCAGGCTGTTATTGTAAGGACAAAGGCCACACCTGTAGCACTGAGCACACAGCCAAGCCCCTGGGGAGCCATCAGCCCCTGCAGGAGCAGGCTTGCCCTTCCTGCTTTGATCCTGGCGTTTTTAACACAGGCTCTGCAGTTATTGATTGCTCTTCTAAAGGAGAACAATTCCACAGAGGCCTGCATGCTCAGAAACACAACCCTGAAGCACGCTCATTTGTGGTGATACCTGCACAGGTAAGAACACCATGGTGACTGCAGTGAGAGTTACATCAACCCTGGCTGTACAATGACTGATGCAAAGAAATGAACTGTTAGCACATCTGTGAGTTGGAATAATACTGAAGGATAAAAATTATTTCCTTTATTGCATAGTCCGAAGCAACTGCTTCCTCATGACCAGGAAACACTTGCAACTGATTTCAAACCAATGGTGCAGCCTTTGCAAAGCAGAGACAAGTGCAATTATTTTTTGGATAAGCTCCCTTGAGAGGAGCAGCTCTCCTGTAAGCATTGCCCAGTTAAAGGAAACAAGCAGCGCAGCAGTGAGCAGTGACTTACGCTGGGATTGCTTTGTTTGGGTGGCAGCTTTGCCTGGTGGTCTTCCTCTTCTTTTCTTACTGGGAGGTGGTGCAGGAGCCTCTTGCTCAACTTCTGGTTCAGCCTCAATTTCTACCGCTGTCTCCTCCTCATCTTCATTATCATCCAAATCTGGTTCAGCATTCTCCTCTGAAAGAAGCATTGGATCAAGTCACTCCTCAGTTTAAACACGACTGAAACACCCACCTACAGAGAAGAACCATCAAACCCTCAACCACGAGGAATCAAGTGAGAACAAAAGGCAAATGATGCCTTTGCTGAAAAGCTGGTGGCGTGGATGTCAGTCTGATATCCCCACATCAGATGTAACCAGTTGCCATTTAGAAAGAGAAAGGAAACTTGACTACATTAGGCTGTGTGATAAAAGCTCCTCTGAAGGAGCTCAGAGAGATGATGGCAGGAGGGGGAGCCCACGCAGCACGCTGCTGGGCTGCTCCCAGGCCCATCAGGAGCCACTGGCCCTGAAATCCCACCCTGCAGGAGGAGCACAGGGCTGCACATGGCAGGCAGGAACCCAGACCACCAGGGCTGCTTTCAGGAGAGCTGTCAGCACTTCCAGAAATAAAGCAACCAGCAGGAGCAGCAATCTGGATAACCTTTTGGACTATGGAGGGGCTGTTTCCCGGGGCTAGGAGGGAAAAGCAGTCTGAGATTACACAGAACTTCTTATGGGATGCTCACAGTAGGAACCAAAGGTGGGAAAAAGAGAGGAGTTTAAGTGACTTGGGCAGGAATAAGCATAGAAAGACACAATGGCAAGGGGATAAAATGGACCTGTCAAATATTTTGCTGGTTGGTTGCTTGTCTTGCTATGGCCATGGCATCTTGTCTTATTAAATTTCTAACTGGTTTCACCACTGCATTGTCAGCTTCAGTGATGAAGCTGGACTAGCTGGTGAGCAGGTGAAGTGGCTGGCCAAGTGTGAGAGCACGGGGGTTCAGTTATTGGGACCTGGAAAGCCCTGGGCAGCTGTGCACACACAACAGTTTGTGCCAGCAAATGGAGCAGGGCTGCAGCCTTGAGGTCCAGGTGCCAGCACCTGGGCAGACTGAGCACCTAAACCCACTTGCTGGAGGGATCCACTCTGAATGTGCACGTGTTCTCATTAGTGGATTTCCATCCTGCTCTACCACAGAGGCAGCAGGATGAGCCTGCCAGTACTGACTTTGCTCATGAACTCAAAGAATGAGTGATCCAAAAGCAAGTCTCCTAGCCCTCAAGAAACAACAATGCCATACCTAATGTTTTGTTGCTGTTAAATGGGTAGGAAACCAGGACAGCAGCTCCTTAACTGGGACTTATGTCCAAGAACCCAAAACCTTCAGTTGAAGATGACAGAACCACACAAACTGGGGAGTTCTTAAGCAGGAGAGGTGAACACAGCTCTGCAGATCACTCATCGTGCTTTCTAGTGCCATCAACATACAGCAATTTACAGACCAGTGATCAAAAGGATCTGCCCCAGAACCCTTTTCTGAGGCAGGAGAGCCCACTACAGCACATTTTAAGGCCCTGCAGCTCCCATCTCCAGCTCTGCATCTCACTGCATTGATGACACATCCAACAGCCCTCACAGCAAGCTCTATCTTTTTGCAGCTTTTGTATCATTAACAGAGCTAATCACTCGAAGCTTTACACTTCAGAACACTCCTTAAACTACTACAATTAGCACCATCACCACGTTCAGGATGCCCTAGGCGTGACCAAAGTGCTTCCTCACAAGGGTCTGTTTTGTCACAGCTTTGCTCACGACATTTTAGAAATGTAGAAGCTGCAGAAACTCACGAAACAGCAGATGAAGAGATAAGAACACTAAGCACTGAAATCCTCAGCACTGAATGTAGTTAGAGTCTCTTTCTACCTGCTGCTCAGCTCACCCTGGTGAATTGTTTCTCTACCAGGTGACTCCTGAGGAAGCCAACCCAGCCTTGGCAACACATCTGAGGCTGAAGGAGCTGTCTCAGGGAGATGAGCCACAATCATACAACGCCCATCACTTCACCTAACAAGCATGACTCGTGACCAGCTTCCCCCAAAACTGTTTTGGAACCCAGACCATAACAGCTAAATAAAAAGCAGGACTTTCACAATGCACTGCACTCACTAGCAGCCTACAAATCAATGTTTCAACCAGATACTCCAGAATCACGTTCTGAATTAATTTCCATCAAGGCAGTTATTTTCCTTTGTCTCCAAAATCCTGCCATGTTTCACATGAGCTATCAGTTTCCCATGCTTTATCCAGTGGTCTGTAACACACTTTTTCCAAATATCCGTACAAACACAAGTTTAAGAAACTATTTATATAGTTTCTGCTGTCAAGCTTTACACAACCAGCAGTTTGACCACACTTGTCTAATTTCCTGTAAGACCTGTTTGTCACTTAAGATTCCCAGATACACATTCTCTTACCAGAATGTATCCCTGCTGCTCCAACCTACGTCCCTTGATTAATTACATAAAGCACTTCAGATGAAAGGCTAATTAGCAGTATTACTTTTGCAGAATCATCTTTGAACTGGTTAGTCTTCAGACTCCATCTGGATTTTCCTGCTGAAGATATGCTGGTTCTTTCTCCACTAGGAGGAAAGATTGAGCTTTTCCTTCACCAAGAACACCACAGTGGAGGCAATCAGCTCACCTGCTGCACCAGGTTGTCTCCCTGTTCTGGAGAAGCTCACAGCCAGCAGCCACCCTATCATAAAATTGCACCTAACCCTTCTTCTGGCACGCTGACGAGCAAGTCAAGAGCCCCTGAACGGCCACCATCTCAACACCACCTAATGTTCAAAAATATCAAGTGGAAGACACCACCAGCTGCCTGACCCTGTCATTGGCTCAGCAGGCCTTTCACAGGAGGCCAAGAATGGCCAGCACTATCTCTGTCGCTCTCTTGGAAGCTCCCATTCTTTTCTAACAGAAGCAGCCAAGCTATCCAACACTGGGGCTGTTTGTCTGGACATGCCACATGCTTTTCTGCAGCAGTGAAGTGGGAGCATACGACAGGTCATAGCAGAGAAATGCACCACTTATTTGGGATGCTGAGAACACACAAAAGCAGGAAGAACAGGGACTGTGCAGCCAAGGCAAGGGGCAACAGAAGTGTTTTCCTTCAACTACTCAGTCTTTGGAAGAGGACAGGATGGCAGAATCCATACTAATCCTTACAGGTAGTCAACTCTGTACTTGGCCATATACCATTATTTTTGCTTACCGACTAGATTAAAACCTTTCAGGTATCAGAACAAACCTGCAAAATGGGCAAACTGTCAGCTCACACAGAGTGAATCCCAGGTCTGTAACTCTCAGAAGGTACGGAGCTGTTTCTTACCACTGTCAGAGGAATCCTCTTTCTTAGAGCGCATCTTCCTCTTTCGGCCACGTTTGCCCTTCTTTGTCTCTCCTCCGTTCTCTCCTTCCCCACCATCTAGGCCAGAACAGTTATCAGCATGTCTAGCCATGGTGTTCTACTCCGTGGAAGAAGGGGAAAAGAACAAAAACACAACATGCATTGAAATCAAGATCAGACACTCTGGCCCTGTATTTACAAACGCATTTCCAATATTTCATAAAGGAAGAACAATCAGAGGAAATAGGTCCATTTATTTCACTAACTTTTACAAAGTTGAATCTTCACATTGCTCATGATGTCAAGGCTAATACATGACAGTACCAGCTCTGAATTATACCAGGTGTCCTCTCAGAAAGCAGCAAGTGCTCTGTTTAAGATGTCAGTGTTGTCCCTCTACCTCACCCGACTCTTCCCTCCCCTTCTCCTCCCCACCAAACTCTACTCCACTAAGGAAAAAAAAAAATCCATCATTCCAAATTGTGCATTCCCTTACCCTGCGAGTGAACGTTTTACCACACTTGCTACAGACAAAGGCAGCAGGGACGAAGTTGGGATCGTGGTAGCGTTTGAAGTGCATATCAAGGAGCTGCTTCTGCCGGAAGGTTTTATCACAATGGCTACAGGCATAAGGCTTTTCTCCAGTATGGGTCCGTTTGTGCATGACCATGTGCCGCTCCTGGCAGGGACAAGCGAGACATGAGAAGTCACTGAGAACTCACACAGACACAGAAGAGTTGGTTTTCAGCCAAGAGGCCAAAACTTTGGTTTAAGAGCAGTATCAGAAAAATACGGTTGTCCAGGAATGGGTGAACATGTTGACTGATGGCATATTCAGTCCTAGCTACTCCCATCCTACCTGGATTCATCCCTTTGTAACAGACAGATCAGCATTGTGACTTATCCCCCTTAGAGGGGGCTCTACACAGGTGAGCACCACACCAAGAGGCAAAGGCCACTGAACCTTCCTTCACTCCCCCAAAAGAAGGGGAGAGCTAATTTGATCCTGACAGCCAGTCAAGCTTCACAGCTAAGATTCCCCCCTGGTGTTTTCACCTGTCCCCATGCTCAGGAGGGCTGCCAGTCCCACCGACTCACCTGCCTGCACGCGTAATCGCACTGGTCACACTTGAAGCGCTTCTCGTTCTTGTGAGACTTCTGATGCTGTATGAGGGCGTAGCGCTCGTGGAACACAGCGTCACAGTAGCGACACTTCTTGCCCTGCTCAATGTAGGAATGCTGCTTTCGCAAGTGAACCCCTGGGAGCAAAGAAGCACAGGTTTTCATCACCACAGTATTCCAAGCACGGAAGAGACCAGCCCACAGCCCCTCAGCACTCTTCCCTCCACATACTCAAGTCAGGAGAGTGAAAAATTAATTTAGAATTCTACCCAAAAAGTAACACTCCAAGTAAAAGCAACTAGAACTATTTCTAGACCTAAAGGTCTTGCAGAAAAACTCCACGTTTTTCCACAGGATTCTAGATTTAGGAGTTAGTAGCAATGAACACTGACAGAGCGCACTTCCATGTGATAAAGGATGTGAAGTTATGCCACATAATCCATGTTTTAAAAAAAAAATTATATATGCTAAAAAGCAGCATTCTTCAAACAGTCTAGGCTAACCTCAAAACACAGCAGACAACAGGGACCCCAGGTCTGCTTCTGATGGAACCCATCCACAAGGACTCCCTTGGAGGACAGCACCTGATTTTTTGCTAGAGATGCTTGTGCAACACACAAAGATTATCAAAATAAAACTTAGCAGTTCACAAGCCACTTAAGACTAGTCTGAATTGCCTGAATTCAGCCAGAAGCCAGGTAATACGCTGGGAAACAGGATTTTCTGCAGGATTCTAAGTTAGAGTGACAAGGCTGGAAGGCAACAGGGATACCAGCAGATAATCCCCAACAGAGGTTTTAATCACTTCTTCAAAATACTCCAACTAAAAGCATACCACAGCTGCACAAGGCAGCCTGTTGCAGGCTAAAGCATTATCAGAAAAAAGATTCTTCACAGCTAGCATCATTTTTTCCTCTGCTGTAAATCAGTTCTCGTTTGCTCTGGTAGACACCTGACATCAGTTGGCTGCCATCCCTCATTGTAGCACTTCACATTCATCTTAATTGGAAGGAAGCCTGCCTCTCCATTACGTGGTTGATATTTCGCTTACAGACTGAAAGTTCTGCCAAATGGTGGCTTCTTCCTTCTCAGCTGCTCTGGGCTGACATTATTTTTCACCTTCTTGTACATCAGAGAGCTTGCCTGCTGGCATCACTGGGTACTGTTCACTAGAGCAACACTCTCCTACTGCAAGGGCTCAGGGCTTTTGTGGCAATTCTGTCTCTCCTATTCTGTCTGTAGCACACAGCTCCACTTCCTGGAAAATGAAAGTATTTGTTCACATTCAAGCCCGTTAGCTTGGTGAAGATGCATCTGGATGAAACATAATGGCCTCCAATGTGCAGCAGGTCAAGCCAATTGACCTTTGGTTTCTCAGACTTAATCCACATGGAGTTGCAATATTAGTCTACATTCAATAAATGCCTCACGTCTACGAATCATTTTCAGCCCCCACCTATGGGGGATAACTTCCCTCGTATGCTTGGAAAGCATCCTACATCTTAAATAATGAAAAGAAACAAAATTCTCAACTGCAGCAGTTATGGTAAGCTAAGTATGTCTTACAAGCCACACATCTAAGTCTGTGCTTCATTTTGTACAATTACCAGAACTGTTAGGTTAAAAAGCAGACAGCATTATTTGACTATGTGAACCCTAATTCTGGGAAAATCCTTTGTAATGATCACTTTTCTGAGATACATACCCAAGTCACTCTTTCTCGCTATAACAGTATCACAGTGAGGACAGTGAAATTTGGCCACGTTCTCTGTGTGTTTCTGCAGAATGTGCATCTTCATGGTACCACTTTGAGTGAAGCGAGCATGGCAGATGTAACATTCATATGGCTTCTCTCCTACAGTAGCAGAAGGAAAAGAAATAGCACAAGTACTTTTAGTAAAAAAAAAAAAAAAAGTCTAACCCCAAATTCCCAGAAACTTGCAACAGACAGAAGACAGAAATAGTAACTCTAGAAAGAGCTTGATGTCTCTTTCTCTAGAAGTTTTAGTTCTTGCATGTGTCTTTCTACCAAGAAACTCAAGGCTACTCTTTAAGCAAATCAGTTAAATTAACATCCTTACTTTGAGGACATGCATGGGAGACCTACCTGCAGGCTGCCATAAGACAGCAAGTGGCACCAGATTTTTTGGGGGGTAGGGTTTTTGAATGCTCTTTTTCCTCCCCTTCAATTTAAGCAGTATTATCAACTTGGCATTCCATTAACATTCTGTGCTAAAAAATTGCTATTTCTATCAAAGAAAAAAAAAATTAGGATCTTTATGAACTAACTACATGCATGAGGTGCTTCTACACCTACACTCCAGCATGACAAAGAAAATGGCCAATCTTCAGCTGGAACACTAATAAGGGAAGAAATTTCTTCTCTGCTTACTGTAAGCAGCTGTATTTTATCAGCTCACAGTGAAATTGGAATCCTCCAAGCTCACTTCTCAGTGTAGTGATTACTGTTGGTTCATGATTTATCACTGCTTGTAAATTATGGTGCATACTCAGTAGCTACAGCTTTAAGCTAAATTAAAGAAAATATTTATTTTGCCAGTTAAGAGCGTCAGCACACATTACGCAGTTTCAGCGCTCTGAAACAAAGAAAACACTGAAATAAAAAACATGTCAACAATACCAGAGTGGGTCCTCATGTGCCTCTTCAGTTTGTAAGTATCCCTGCTGGCATAGCTGCACAAGCTGCACTGGAACGGACGCTCCCCAGTGTGAGAACGAATGTGGCGTTTCAATTTGCTAACCTGGAAGAGCAAGATTGCAGTTAGCACAGATGAGCAGGTCAGACTTCCAAAAGCACAAGATGTCAGTCCAGAATTTCAGATAACTGACTTTTATTTTGCCAATTAAGCAAACGTGAGTAAGCACACTGGAATTCCATTCTCATAACCTCTCACATAACCTCTTCCTCCCACTGTACTTCCCAACCTCATTCCTCGTCTTGCTTGATGCTGATTCCCACATTCAGCCCAGCCTCGTGCTCACCTTACTGATATCGACCATCTCAGCGTTTGAGGATGTGCTAAAATTTGAAACTACCCTGGAGAGAGACAAGAAAGCATTCTGGGAAAGTAAGCACCTACAGAACGTTGGAACTGGGGGGAGCAGGTGCCACAGCGTGCTCCACACCATTTATTTGTCTCAACAGGGTGTTTTCTTAGGTGCTCTCCAACTACTTTGAGAGAGGATAAATCACCTTGCTAAAAAGAACAAAATTTAGAGCTACATTCAACAAGGTGACTTCCTTTCTTTACTCTCCTGCTTTCATCTAGAAGACATGAGCCAAGTCATTTTCTGCTCAAGCAGGAGCATGCTGCATAATCAAGAACCATTGTCTACAAAATGGAGCATAAGCTCAAATTAAGGCAAATTTGGTCCTTCTGAATTTATACCACGAGCATCACTGCAAAACAGTTTCTCTGACTAACCACAGGGCCTGGAATTACAGCACTGCAGTCACAGCACAGATAGATAACACTGAAGCCCCTACTCAGCATTGCTCACTTACCTTCTTTGACTGCAAACATTCCATTTTTTCAATCACCCTGCTCATCACCTTGCTCAAATTTCTTTTCCCTATCATGCTGTGTAATCTCTATTACAATATAAATGCTGTCCTGCAGTATAGGTAACAGTGCTGCATAGGAGAGAGCACACAAGCAAGCTTCATTTGCTTGAGCAAATTAGATAATCGTCTGCCATCAGCAATGCTGCTTTTCACTAATATTGAAGCAAAGGGTCATTAATTTTGGCTGCAGTGACCCTACCAGCACAAACAGACAATGCACAGAATGCACATTTCTAAAACTGGAGGGCACCTCAGGTCTGAAAGCACATCCTGCAGAGATGGCTGCCTCCTTCAACATGGAGTGCACTACAATTCCTTCCTTCTTGTTAAAGACCAGCTTATTTGGTGCAACACCAGCACCACCAGCATACCTCCACACTGGCATAGTCACACATGGAACATTTGAACGGTTTCTCATGGGTGTGTTTGTAACGGCGATGCCGAACCAACTCTCCACTGGTCACGAAGGCCATGTCGCAGTCTGGGCACTTGTGAGGGCGAGTACCTGAGCAGCAGCAGTGAGAAAAGATAACATTCACATTCAGTCACAAAAAAATACAGCCTAGCTTTGTTTGCCTTTTTTTTTCCCCCCAAGAACAAATTGGTAACATTGATTTTGTGTTATGAAAGATTACAGCACCAAATCCTACACAAGTCTCACTTTTGTATAAATAATGGACTGAAGATCATCTTAGGGACTGAACTTCCACTCAACAAGGAAACAAACTCCTTTATTTTCATATCACTTGGTTATTCACAAAACTCAGGCCACCCAGCTAAACATAATGTGGGGATGGAGATGCAGAGAAAACAAGGGATATGAACTATGCTGTTTTGTGTTTTTTTCCCCTTCTCACCCGCAGAAGTGACACAAGAAGCTTATTCCAGTTTCCTCACTACTCAATTACCTTTTTACACTAGAAACCTAAGTAAGGAGCAATGGAAATGTGCTACAGATCCTACTGGTAAGTTACAGTGATGCAGTTAATAACTCTTTTTCCCTCTCTCTCCCTTCTGCTTTCAGCTCCCTTATGCTTAGCTCCAGCCTCTTTCTTCATCTTACTTTTCTGCAAGAAGCAAGAGCCACACAAAGCTTAGAATACAACTGCTAATGCCCAAGACAGCTGGAACATCTTCTGTAGCTTAAGGTAATTTCAGGCCAAGCCCAGGATTGTTTTTTTTTTTTTTAAGCTATGTATAGGATGAGCTTTGCACCTGACCTGGCCTAGCAGAGAACACCTGCACTCACACGAGAAATGGACAGCAGCATTGCACAGATGTAGCTTGCTCAGTAACTGGAATCAGGAAAACCTCCTTGCTTTTGTTCAGAAGACAGAGTAAATCCTACAGAAACAAGGCAGGCAAAAGCAGGAGTACCTGTGTGAGTGTTGAGGTGGTTCCTCAGTAGCGTGACTGTCCGGAAAGCCCTGCCACAGAGATGGCACTTGTGTGGTCTTTCATCAGTGTGGCTTTTCATGTGGCGGTCCAAGTTGGAGCGACGCGGGCAAGTGTAACTGCACAGTTCACACTGGAATGTCTTCTTTACACCTAGCCATGGAGGAAACCATCTTTACTCGAGAGTACTGTGTCTACTGCATAACACAATAACAGGTCAGCAGGGAGAAGGAGAGATTCCAGGAGGTTCAGCTACTATGAGGAACAATCTTGTACCATTACATCCCTGGGAACACAGGCAATGAGCAGTTTGGCTTGAATCTTCATTCGTATGCCAGCACTCAGTGTTCCTGCTCCACTCTAAAAAGGGCTCCTTCATTTACAGGTTTAAGTTTCCAGAAAGGAAAGTACATACTGCTGCATTTTGTACCATTTACCCTACACCCAGCACTCTGTTAGAAAAAAAAATTACAAAGCTAATTGCACTGTTGCTTCCTGCTGCCAAATGTGCACACAAACTCTTAAATATGTATTACAGCAAAAATCAGAATCTTTTCAACTGCAGTTACGTGGGAATACTAATGTCACAGCATCACACCAAGGCTAATGACCTCCTTTACAGCCTACATGCACGAGCCAGAAGGATTGCCCAAGGAACAGTGGAGCTGAGTGCTATTCAACAGGGCAGCAAGGGACACTGGCCGTGTCTGTTCTACTCCTGCTTGCATCCCCTCAGCCACTGCAGCCATACTGCAAGGTCCCCTCGTAACAAATGCATTTTCAAAGTGCACGTGCAGACAAAGAGCTTACCTTTCTTTTTAATTTTTGTTGGTTTAGGTGGCTTCATGTTGCCCACCACCTTTTCTGCATTGACCTCAGACAACAAACCCTCCTGCTGCTCCTCTTCAAAGTCGTACACAGAGACGTCCACGTCCTTGCCCTCCTCGGTGTAGCGAAGCTTACTCTTTTTGTTTTTCTTTGTTTTTTTGGCTGGTGGCTGATAGTCTGGATCTTTTTGCCAATTGGGATCTTCTTGTGGCTGAAGCTCCCCTTGTTCCAGTGTCTCCACCTCACCGTTTGCCCCCACCTTCACGACCTGGAAGCCTTCAGGTAAAGGCAGGGTGTGACAGATCATGGGCTCTCCCTCCTGCAGGCCTCCTTTGGAAACCTCATTCTCATAAGCTCCCTGAAGTTCTTCCACTGACGTGGTGGCAACAGGTACAGTCACTGGAACAGGTACTTGGACCAGCTGCAGCTCACCAAGGTTTATAGGCTGCTCTTCCATATTAACAACCTGAAGCGTTATGATCTGCGTGTCATCCACTGTAGCCTCCGTCTCCTGAGGCACGGCACCTTCCATTACTTCCGTCTTCATCTGAAGAAGAGTTGGATCCAGCTGCTCCATCATCACCATCTGCACTCCGCTGTTGACATCCTGCACCACCTCCCCTCCGTCCGCCTGGTTCGGAGCTATGTGGCACGCATCGTCCTCCTGCCCGCCCTCGCGGCGCCTCTGATAGGTTTTTCTCTCTTTCCCCTTAATAAAAGTTTCCGATTCCTCCACGATAGCTTCGACTGCTTCACCTTCCATTTCACCTTCCTGCTGCAGAAACAGAAGAATGCATGTTGGGCATCACCCAGTGTATGTTAACAACCGCACAAACCCCACGGAGCTGGCAGGGGGACTGAGTGGATGGGTGAGTCCCCACCAGGCTCCTGCCACCACAAACCAAGGCCATCTGAAATGAGACAGCTCCACCAGTGCCTTGGAAAGGAAGGAAACCAAGGAGAAGTATTAAGTGAGATATTATGCTTATCCCCATTTCTCAACAAGGCAAACCCCACTGGCAAGATCTACAGTAGCATTATTCCTCATGGAGCTTCCTTAGGACCCCACTCCATGTAGCTTGGCACTATCAGTCAGTCTTTGGCTGTACATTTTAAAGACACAAATAACAGACTGCCACAAGCAAAAAGCTGACTTGAAGGATTAAGCCTGAGAACTGCATGGCTTTTCAGGAGGAAAAAGCACTAAATGGAGACTTAGGTTCTTGCACTCAGAAGTTACTCTAAATGTATTACTCATTTCCCATTGAACAGCCACTGTTTCCTACAAGCCTGGAATAAACTGGAAAGGATGGAGCTAGTGAAGCCTATTTCCTTGAGCAGCACAGAGCTCCCTTCCTGCTCGCCCTTGGCTGGGAGCACAGTGCCCTCCTCGGGCAGCACCAGCCACAGCACATGGCTCTGCTGGCACCTGAACGACTGGGGCTCAGGGCTGCTCAACACTCAGAGCTGGGTTCCATCCATCCCCACATCCAAGCACACGGCAGTGCTAAAGCTCAGCATTTAGGTAGGCTTCCACACTAACTCTGAAAGTAACTGCATGTAAGCATCATGTTCTAAGCTCTTATTCCTCCCCCAAACATCCAGCATTCTTCTTCCTGTAAAGTAAGAAATTCCTGTATTCTGACTCTGGAGAAATTTTGTTTCATGTTGGAATACATGAACACAAAACAACTGTTGGTTCCCATTAGCTTTAAGGACTACTAGACATGCAATTATTGGTTTTAGACAGCTTTTACTTCACTGGCTTTTTTGGAACCCTGCTGCCCACGGTTCATGCTGTTCTTCACCCTGCTCACGCCAGGGACACCCATGTCCGCGTGCTCTCCGTATTCCACATATTTTCCTGCAGCAGCAGCGGTCTCCAGGGGGCACCAGCCACCCACAAATGTCACCTGCAGGGATCCTGCCTCTCCTTCCTTGCTGCCCATCAGTCTGTATAGACACAAGCTGAAGCCCACGGGGTGATGAAGGTACTGAACACAGCCCAGCAGAGCAGAGCTGTGCTCCCTGCACTACAGCAACTGTGAAACCATCAGAGCAAAGCTCTCAACGATCTCAAGGGTTTGGAGGGGGACAGAGAAGCCTTTTCAGATGACCAGAGGAAGGGAGGATACAGCTAAACAAAAGAATGTGTTAAATGGCTGCAGTGGGTGGGAGGTGACAGAAGGCTGCAGATGAGCCATCTGCAGAGCTAAAAGATCCATTTCACGGCACCAGGCAGAGGGCAGCAGCTCTGACACAAGCACACATGGCTCTGAGCAGCCCAGGTGGGGCTCTCCAAAGGCTCTCTTTGATAACTGCATTATTCAGGTTGGCAACAAACCCAGGAAGGCTCCCAGAAGCGAGCCAATAAGCCAAGATCCGCGTGTGCGCCCGGATCCCGCGCAGCAGGAGCTCTGCTGGGTGGGAGGAAGGCACTGAAGGAGCCCCAGCACCATGAGGCAGCTCACCCCACTGACACAACCCAACATGCCAGGGAAGAGGCTGGGATGCCCATATAACAGACCTCAGATCACCCAAATATCCAATGAGCTGCCTGTCCAAAAAACTTCAACAAGCAGAAATAAGTCCAGGTATACATTTGATTCAATTGACAGCTTATTCTAACCTAAAGGTTGCTTGAGAAATTAATTCACTTCCTTCCAGGCAGCCCTACTGGCTGCAGCACAGGAGAAATGCTCAGCCAGATTCCAATACATTTTGCCATCCCCATCCCCCTTGCAAAAGCCTCACCTTACACCAAAGCATCCATCAGGAAGGTGTACACTGCTAACATTCAGGAGTATCATTTAAGAACACCTCCAGCAAGATTGAAAGGCATAGCATTCAATTAACGTGTCTTCACAGTGGCATTAATCTTAATTATAGAAGCATTAAAGACAACTTGCTGCAGATGTCAATGCAGACAGCACAAACCCAGAGACAGTTCTTCACGTTAGGACTGTGAGTGCCACTGCACATTCTTCTAGCTGGGCTATTTAGAATAAAGCTACACCCACAGAGCAGCATTTGTTGCCTTCAGCCACTGCCACAACAACAAACCTTCACTGCATCAAGCTTCATGGACCAGGTGACAGCAGAACATCTGCGTGCTGCCAAACAAGGCACAGCCACATGAAAAACTGTGGGACGTTAAACCTACTTGCCAATTTCTTTGAAAGCTGTAATATACAGTTCACACGAGGAAAAAATAAAAATAATCATAAAAAAAATCAATAGAAACGATGAAGCCAAGTGCTACCTGTCAATAAATTCTCGGCCTTCATGAAGCACTGGAGGTATCTGCAGGAATATTAGTGCAAGCAAGAAGAATAATCACAACACGTTCAGAGCCTGAACTCAAGTCAATCCACATGCACATCCCACTCCAAAGCTGTCATGGCTCTGGCACTGATGGATTACTCACTTATTAAAGCTGATAGGCAGTGGAAGTACAGCAGGATGGTAAAATACAGGAACCTTGTGTTTCTCCTGCATACCCTGAAAACTGCTGAAAGGGAGAATAAACAACAACTTCACCTAATAGTCCCTGGTTATGGGGGGTTTCTGCCTTTTAAAGCAAGAAGAGAATTTAAAGAGTGCATCCAGCAGGGTTCATGGACAAACAGGCATTTTTCTTGTTTGTAGCAGTGGTCAGTGTGTGTTTCTACGTACGCTTAGAAGGACACTGGCAAAACTAATTGCAGGAGGACTCGGCCATTCCTTCCCTCATCACAAAACATGCACAGCTTCCCTCTGAAAAGCCCCCTCCAGCCAAAACCAGACTGTGCACTTAGCAGGAAGCTTCTGCATTTGCTCCTGCAGGTCTCTGCCGGTAAGAGATGAGCACTGCACAAACAAAGCACAGGCTCCTAGCACAGCTTACATTGAGATGCTAAAGCTGACGAGCGTTAACTGCTTCTACACCACACACCATTTTTAGCCTGCACAATCTTATCACAATCACTAGGCTTCTTCCTGGGCTTATCTACAGCACTCCTACATCAGCAACAAATCCAGAGCATGAACTTGGTGTGTGCTACCTGCTCTTCCCAAAGCCTCCCTCTCCCAGTTCCTGTGTGTGCCAGTTCCTGCTCTCCACGGTGTGGCACTAGAACCCAAAAAATGCTCCCAAAGCTGGGAAAGTGGTACTAGGGTACCTGAAAAACTGTGCAGAGGGCCACGTGCACCCAAAGCAAGGTTTGCCAGCTCAGGCTCAGCGCTCCACAAACACAGCTACAAAGCCTTTGAGCTCAGCATGGTTCCAGAAGTAGTTCAGCCACATCTGCGTGGTGCCACGCTCACATGGAAGCAAAGTGCTGTGCAAAATGCCAGAGTTCAACCAGAATTCAGATTATATACAGAAAGACTGAAATTTCATGGGAGACTGTCACCCATTTCTGTCACTAATTGCCCACAGAAATATATTAGATTAATAGGGGTAGGTCTGTTTAAGCATTCAAACAAAATTTCTGCAAGGGCTTAAAATTTTATGCTGCATTCTTTAGGAACAGGTAAAAGAGGGAACCAACTTTTTCCTCTTTTCTCCTTTTAAAGATAAGCTTACCAAATGCCAAGCTACTTGGTACGAACAACTTGAGACAGGGTCTTTTCACAGGGCTCTCACAGCTGAAACATGCCAGATTCACTACCATCAGCAGAAATCAGGAAGCTGAGATCAGTTTGGTTGCTCACGCTGGAAACATAAAGCTTTTGTTAGCCTGCTGCACTAAATTCCATCTCCACTGCTTAAGATTGCTGCAACCATCTCCAGCTGCTTTCTGGTTTCCTCCTTCCTTCCTTCCATTCAGAACACTGGCGCTGAAAACATTAAATAAAAATGAAATACACTACTTGACAAACATCTTTTCCAGCTTTAATTTTTTTAAAGGCACTCCCATTGATTCATTATTAAGCGATTCCTTTGAGAAATTTATTTTTACCATTTCACAGAGAATAAGCAAAAAAGATGAGTTAACTTCCTGTGTTAATAAGCCAGTTTCCCTGTGTATAGAAAGGGGCATACAAAGAAGCCAAGAAATATACAAAAAGCCACAACAGTACACAAATGTATAGCTGCAGAGGGATGGTTTCCCTAAGTACTGACCCTGCCCAGGGACAGGATGCAGACAGCTCTGCTGGTGTTTGCAGGCCTGTGGGCTGCTCCCAGCCAAGGTGCCTCTGCTGGAAGGCTGGCCTCCCTGCACAGGGCAGGGGAATGCTCTGCCAGGGAATGATTCAAAGCATTTAAGTGGATGCCTATGCCAAATTACCATCTAGAGGGATTCATCTTTATGCCCATTAACAAGACAGGAGACAAGATTCTAAACTTGCACAGTGGTTTCATGATCATTTTATGCAGGAAAACACCGTGCTGCTGCTGGAAAAGCTGCTCTCACCTTTGCCTGTGCACAGACAATAATTCACTCACCTGCACAATGAACTTGATCAATAACTAACTCAAGCTGAAAACTAATACAGGAAGGAATGGTTAATTACGTTAGAACACGCTCGATTCCTGCTGGGATTCCTCACAGGAACGCTTGGGCAGACACAGAGGTGGGTTAAGAGCACCAGCACCACTTCAAGCAGCAGTGAGAAGCAAAGCACAGCACCAGGAACGCTGCGTCCCTGAAGCCAGGTGGCTACACTGAGCTGCATCCTTCCACTCCACACCATCCTGCCACCCAGAGAGTGAACCCAACCATGAAACTGCTTTCTCTCAAGCACCAGGGAACCCTCTGGGTCACAGCCAGTCTGTGGGCACCTTCCTGTTTGAGATCAATAGCACTCAACTGATCAAAACCACACCCTACTTCATTTGGTTAGTTGTTAACTGTGAGCCAAAGTGACCTGTTACTCATGCTCACGTGAAGGTAGCCAGGTGTGCTCAAAATTTTTTACCTTTCTGCCCTTATTATGAACTCCCCAACAGCACAGCCAGTCCAGCTCTCTAGATGCAGGACATTCAGCACCACGGTAGTTGTGAGCAATGAATGAGAATCACAGTGCACCCCAAGTGCCATCCTACAGCTACCTGAAGCCTCTTACAAAAGACATCTCCAAATGTCCATAACACATGAAAGTAATCTACACCTGCTGCTCCTGCCCAGGGATTTTGCCAGAGCTCCTTCAGACATTCATCACACCTCATGAGATAATGCAAAGTGCTGAGAACCTCCAGTCACCACTGCTACCTGTTTTTCCAGTGAGTAGCACAAAATTTTTTGCTATTTTTTTCTACTAATACTTAGGATGAAGTTAACCTGTTGATTTGGATCAAGGGGGAGAAGATGTTCTTGCAAGAAACAAACACAGAGCGTGTACTGGGTCTCCCAGCAAGACAGAAGGAATCTCAAGTTCAGGTCTCTCCTCAGCAGTTTGTAGAACAAGCTCTCCCTTAATTCTGGCAACTGACAGCAGCAAACAGCCTCAGATTCACAGATCTTCCAGATCCACTGCTGATTATTCTGCCTTAACAAGCTGCAGCCTACAACAGAGAGGAAAGCATAAGAGGATAATGTGAATTGCTTGAAACTCAGATTGTGAAGAACTGCTGCAGTTACTGACAACGAATCCCACACACATTCAAGTCTCTGGGGCTACAGCTAGCTTCTTCCAACTTCAAGTGGTGAGCCTGAACAAACAAAGCAGGCTGGTGGGAGAATCTCAGCTCTGTTTGTGGAAGCGTAACGTATTTTCTTCTTTTTCCTGAAGATTTGCAGAATTAAAGCTGCACTGAGAAGAAGGTAGTTGGGACAATTTTATTACATTTTCTTGTTCCATTCTTCCTTAATTCCTCCTTCCATTGCTATCTAGCAGCCTTACACAACTAGCTTTGTTTTTTTCTTGTTTCTGTGAAGTCCATTGCCACAAAAGTAAAGTAACACTGCAGGTGGATTTTCAAAAAGGTTAAGAGTTTATCAACAAGTATTCATTGTCATTTTGCCCTTCACACATTGATTCAGGCTTTTATTTAGGATATCAGCAAACTGCTACAAGCAAATAAAGGTGTTCCTTCAAAAAGCAACCTGACCAGAGCAGGACACTGCCGCCAGCAGACACAGCGTTGCACGATATCAAAATGGCAACAGCAGGTACTCCCACACCTGGAAAGAGAGCAGGGCAACAAGTTTCATGGCATTCTGGAGACTTCACAACCAGGTACAAGGTGTTTGGATTTTGTTTTCCTGTGGGCTTTTGGGAAACAGCTATGACTTTTTCAGCTTTGCACAAACACTAAGTAGTGATGCTCTGCCTGTACCAGGGAATTCAGGCTTCAAATCACAGAGGAGAAGGAAGTGCTCATCCCTGGGATGGCACCACAGGTCCTGCCCCATGAACAACAGCTGTGCATGCAGTAGCTATTAATCACCTCCCAAATTACATCCTGATGCACTTAAGGAAAACCAAGGTCAGTGCTAGCTGGTTTGCTGTCAGCTGCAGAGGTGTAGTTTACTGTCCTTATAGCAGGGACAGGAAATTCCAAGAGTTTTGGAAACACCTATGGGAGGAGGGTAGTGGACAAACACCTGTAGCCTAAATTAAGCCATACTTGCTCTTTAATCACAGATCTCAGGGAAGTTCATCTGCATTAATAACTGTTGGAATGGATGTCAACAGAATCAAACCCACACTAACCCTAGCCAATGGCCCTCATGCTGAAGTTTTAAGCTGTTTAATCCATTTGATACACATCTAATTCATTTGGACTTAATTTCCAAACATTCGTATGGACCAAGCCCTAGAACTGCCATTACAATCAGATTTCAAAGCAGATGAAAATCCCATAGAGGCACTCAATTTTGGAGGGAAAAAAAAAAAACCTTTTCCACTAGGATTAAAGCCTTACTTTCACACACACTGGTTACTGCTGCCAAAGAAGCCATCCCTGCCTTGAAACTGCCCCCTTGGTCCCACCCATGTCACTCAACTACTCCTTGTGTTAGGCACAAGAGTTTCCAAGACTGCAGCTCATCAGGAAAGTAATCCAGGCCAGAACTCACCCAGCCAAAAAGACACTTATCTCCATCCAAACCAGGTCTCTGGTGTGACCAAACACTCAGGCAAGCCAAAAGAGAAGCACAGCAAGGAGGTTTCCTCCAGCACAGTGCTGCCTTTAAGTGCTCAGGAAGCTACTGCCTCAGCATGGAATGCATACCACATGTTAAAACCCCTCAATTTACATTTATGTCCTTGATGCTTCTGCACTTCTGCCTGGACTGACTTGCTGTCTTCACGCTGGCTATTCTTCACACAGCTCCATGTCAGAACGCGCTCTGCAACAGAACAGATGAGTAGTCATGGTACAACTGCACAGCAGACAAAGGGAGGAGAAGGGGGAAAATGAAGCACTGTTCGAATGTTTAATGCTTTTTGAACAGAATATGTGCAGTCCCATATTGCTAAGAACAGCATTAATTGCTTCAAGACTCTCTCACTTACCCAGCAAGCCTTAAACAAAACCCAGAGAGTACTTCATCAGCTTTAATGCTTTTACCAGGAAGAGTGACCTTGTTCTACAAGCTCCCCTCTCTATCTCTCCACAAACTCAACACTTACAGCTCTTACAGCTGAGGCTCTGTAGATCTAGTGTCAAGTTCAGAGTGCACTATGACATTTCAGAGCTGGTTAAGCCTCCTTCAGATGCCCTTTTCCTCCTGCAGGGTGGAATACCAAATCACAACACAAAACCAGCTTTCATTGTCAAAGGGATGTACGCTACAGGAAGTATAACCTGTTACATACTGTCAATGCAGCAAGTTACACTATCCCTAAAGTAACCAAGTCAGCTTCAGCAGGCTCCCAGCCTTGTGACAATGGGGAAGAACAGCCTCAGCTAGCTGGAGGGCTGGCAGTTCCATTTTCCTCATCAATTAAGGCCTTAGAACACTCACTTTCACAGAACTACAACATCTACAAGACAGCACGTTCCTCCTCATCATCTGCAATCCTGTTCAGTCCCTAGAGTGCATACATGCTAAAATCCCTGGAAGCAGCAAGCAACCCCCCAAGAACAATTCTAAAACAAGACATGTGCTGTTGGTTTGCCCATGGAGCAGTGCTGGATTTCACACTGGTTCCATGCTCTCTGAATGCAAGTATTTCTTTTTCCCCTGGCTCTTCCGTTATGTATTTAGTACAAAGCACCCAACTCTGGCTTCTGGCTGCAGTTTTCCCTTGACAAGTCTATTTTTAGTTGTTGACCAGTTTCAGAGAGCGCTGCTGATAAGTCTGGAGAGCTGTGGATGCTTGGTGACAGCGAGCTTTCAACATAAGTGTTCAGAACTGATCTCTTTTTAGGCAACATCGAGTTAAAATCCCATAGCTAGATATACTGACCAGGAAAGGGGATGCTCAGAGGGGACGTAGGGGGCTCTGCTGCTCAGGGTGCACTAGGACTCCTGCAGCACGCTGCACCCTTGCCAGGTCCTGTGCTGCTGGGAGCTTGTGCACAGCAGGAGGTGCATAAAAGGGTTTCTGTTAGCAGGGGAATTTTTGCTCCTGATCCATAGCACCAGAAAAGACTGGTATTTCCTACAGCTGACCAACTCCTCAGTTAACACAAGAAACTGAAGAGCGAAGCACTTGAAGACAGGTGATGCAGAGCAACCACCTCCTGCGTGGAACTGCATCATCTCACAAGTTTGGTCAGTGGACAAAACACACCAGGGCTCCTCCACCCAGCCCACTGAGTGGAATGGGAGCACCCTCTTTATCTATCCATTCTTTTACCCTAGCTTTGCTTTCCTCAAAGTTTTGAGCTAAGAAATAATCTCCTTTTCAAAAATCAAACCTCCTTTTTGGAAAATGACTCAACAGTGAGAGACCTGCTGTACCAATACTGTACCAACCTCTGAGCAGGGAGAAGAGAAACAAAACGATAGTGATTGGAGTTCTCTTCCACACCACAGACAACATAGGGATGTTCTACAGGGATGTCTGGCCTTTACTAGTGTTGGCTGTTGAAATGCAGAGCACCATCACCACCCTTCTCTTTTCCAAAGGCACAGACTCTCCTTAAGGAAATAGGCTACAGGAGTTTTAAAAGCTGTTCTGCAGCTCAGACACCACTCCAGGAACATCACCTTGCCAGGGCACAACCCAAGGAACAAAGTTTTCCAGCAGCACAAACGTATATATTCAAAAAAGGAAGGCATACTTGTTCTGATCCACTCCATGGTGATGTCAGAGGGAAGAAAAGCCACTCCTATACTTGTTTACTAGAAAAGCAACCAGCATGTATTCTGGTATAAAACAGCCTGCTTGAATTTACCTTCCCATCAGATCTTTGGTGTGTAGGTGAGGTATGGCAAGCTTGAAGGAAAACAGGATCAGCTGGAGAGGTAACTGCTCCACGTGCCCATTTGTGAGCTCTCTCAGCACTGCAGAGGGGCACGGAGACAACCCAGGGGCAGGACACACGATGCATGCACACCAAAGCAGAGTGGGGAGGCAGAAGGGAGATGTCACTGCTGCCTTCAGCTGCCGAACAGAGGGCAGGGAGACGACAGACTTGGAGGTCAAACACTGGAACAGGCTGCTCAGAGATACGGACGCTTATCTTTCGGATACTGAAAATATTTGCCAGATACAACCCTAAACAACCTCAATTAATTTGATAGCTAGCACTGAGCCAGGGGTTGGAGTACCTCAGGAGACCCTTCCAACACAAACTGTTTTGTCAATCTCCAGCACAAGACTATGTAAGATTAAGAATGAACAAACCTAAACTTAATGAGTTTTTTTCCATCTGTGCAGTTACAGCTACAGTGCTCTCAGCACAGGTTTCCTGGTCACAGCCCTCTCCTCCACGTACATTCTAGGGCTCCTGGAATGCTTTTGCAAGATCTCAAACAGCAAACAGTTTTTGGTGTGCTTTTAATGTGCAGAAGCACTGCCATTCTGTGCCACTTCCTACTGACCTGCACTTTCAGAGGGGTGAATATACAAAATCTCCCAGTATTTCATTTAAGAAAACAGCACTAGAAGAACAGAGATTTACTATATCATTGTTTAGGAGATAAAAAACAACGTGTGATAGCAAGTCAAAGAAGGGCTGCACAAACACCAACATCAGAGAAAAGCTCCTCTAGGAACTTCAGATAGAAAAGGTGGAAGCAGCACTGACAATGGACCTCACTTTCTTAATTTGTCAGAGAAAAGCCAAAATCATGATAATTCAAACTAATAAAGCAAAAAAAATCTGTCTTGGAAGATACAAGGGAGGGCCCATTTGAAGAGGCAGCTCTGGGGCAGGAACCATGGGCACCATCACATCACAGTGACCAACAACTGCACGGGATCAAGCAGCAGGAGCCAGGCTGCCAGCGGAGCAGGGCACACACTCAGTGCCATCCCCCTTCCCTGCACTTGGTGGAGCTGGAAACAGCATCCCTAAGGATGTGTTCGCACGAGCCACTCAAAGCAGATGTCTGACTCACCTGATGTGACATCTGTAACGTTCTGCAGACATCTGAATATTTGATAGCCTGCCCATCACACTGCCACAGAACTTGCCAAGTTCTTTCTCTTGCACGTCAGAGCACTGGTAGAACAGGGAGAGAATGCAGCTGCTCCAGGAGGGCAGAACTATTTCCATACACACACCACGAGCCAAGTATAAACTGCTCTGGGCTCACATAATGCTCCAGCAGCTCCAAGCAGAGCAGGGGAGGCAGCAACAGCCATTCCTGAGCAGGAAGGAGAGGAGCACATGAATATGGAAGCCAGGCAAGGGTCAAGTGCCCAGCGAGGACCTTGTGAGCATTCAGTATTAGCACAGGAATCAATACCTCTCTCTTCAAGGATCAGAAATCGCACTAAGTGATGTACTCAGCAGGCATGCTGGGTAACACTAACTTCTTCCACCCTTCAGAGAGGAGAGAAAAGGCTTCAACGACCTCATAAGCTTGGACTGAAATCAGCCTTCCAGTTGTTTGGTTTCTTCCCCCCAGCCTGTAATCTGAAATCTCCTGAAGATCCTCTGATTTTCTCATAGTACATACTGAGAAGTCAGGCATCAGTTGGAGACTGTGGAGACACAGCAGGTTTGGAAAGGCATTGGTAGGTAACTCTGGGGGGTCATGGGCATGGCCCCACGCTGCTGGAGCTCAAGGGGTGCGTGGGGACCACTCTCAGACATAAGGTTTGGATTTGGGGTGGTGCTGTGTGGGGCCAGGGGTTGGTCTCCATGATCCATATGGGTCCCTTCCAATTTGGGATATTCTATAATTCATCAGTTTATATGGATACTTCCATCTCCAATGCATGTAAAAGAAAGCTCCCGTTTTAAAATGGAGCATTGCTACACTTTTAAGACAAGTAAGCACAACCCAAATCAGGGGCATTTTTAATCCAGCAGCATTTCCTTTTTTTTTTTTTTCCCCATTTTAAATCCCTGTTTAGAGTTGGTTACAAGGTGACAGCTTTGCAAACCAAATGCAGCTAGCCAGAGAACTACACAAGGAGAGGAAGCAACTTGCCAAAAATCGCTATTGGTTCCCTGGCAGCGAAAAGCTCCTCCAGGAGCCAGTCCAGAGCAGTGAAGTTAATTTCTCTGTTAAACAATGGGAGAATTCAATTCCTTTGACAGTGATTTTAAACATGCAGCAATGTTTACTGCTCTAGTTCAGAAGAGTCAAAAAGGTTTACAAACATCCAAGTGCTCTGATCAGAACTGTGGTCTAAAGGACCTCTTCAGAGAGCCTCCACTTTCTCCCAGGATATTTTGAGGCATTTTGTACAAGTAGAGGGGGGTCACAACAATCCTGATAGAAACCAACCCAATTTACCAGGAATTCACAGTATTTTCACTTTCCTAAATTCTTTGGAGTTATTCCCAACACAGCAAGAGCTGTGAGCTCCCTTGCATAGAAATTTTCAACCTGCTGATGAAGGCTCCCACCAGCAGGAGCAATGCTCTTCAGAGCAGCTCAGTGTCCATCTAATCCAGCAGTCTGTTCTCCAAACCCTAACCCAAGTTCTCCATCAGTTGGGGTCCATTTCCTCTGTTTCTTCCTCCTGCAAGCTACAGGCTCACCACAGGACTCACTGTGTCTACCTAAAAAGTTGGCCTTGTATGAGTGCTAGGACCCCCACTGCAGAACAGCCATCACTGGACACAGCCTGAAATCCTGGAGGAAATAAAACACACAAGAAAATACAAGTGGTGTTCAGAACTACCCTACTTGCCCTCTTACAAACACAGTCAGGAGAAAATAGAACTGCCAAGCCCAAACTTCAGATGCTTGAATTGAAGTTACCAGCCAGAAGAGCTGGTAACATGGGTTATCTGCACGCTTGCTCTGCAGCTGAGATGATTCTCAAGCTTACTTTTACCCATTCCCACCTTTTTAACATACTCAATACACAAAATTGCTTTTAGATTTCAGCAGCCTCCACCTAGAGATGCTCAGCCCACTGTCAGGCTGCTAATGACACTGCAGAGCTCAGGAGATGCCCAGCACTCAAACCTCCAGACACGATGCATGATCACAGCCTGGAATTATTACCTGTTATTCACTCTTTCTTTCACTGCTCTCCCTGGTTTCATTCTCAATTAATTCAGTATTTGACTTGGCATGCACTTTAAAAGAAGGATAAGAGCATATGAATGTATATAAATGCAATACATAAAAATATGATCCCATAAAAATGCTCACAGGCACAGGCTTGGACTAAATATATGGGACACTATTTGCAAACACCTCCAATAAACATCAATACCCATTTACTTCCTCACATCCATGAGATTTTACTGGTTTGTTCGTGCTCTGGGGATCCAAGGAATGCCCTAAACCTCTGCGTAAGAGGAGGGAGGATGGTGAAAGATGAACATGAGGAACTGTTCCCCATCTGGCTTTTGCCTTTACCATGATTGCCCCCACTTGCCCAACCTCCTGTGAATGACAGTTCTCAAAATGTACACGAAGCAAAAGAAGTTCAGTACCTTGCAGCAGACTGAAGCAAAGTTCAGTATTTTCCCCCACAATCTTGATTCAAAGATGCTAAGAAGTGGAGAAATACACCACTGCTCTTCACACCACATAATCCAATGGTTAATCATCTTCACTGGGAGAAAACCTGCATCTTGTATATTGAACTCAGCTGGCTACAAATTCTTGTTGCATTTGTCAGCAAGATTAAAAAAAAGCTCACTGATCTCCCTGGCAAGATACCAGTGGGTGCACCTGGGGACTGATCAAGTCACCAGTTTTGCAAAGAAGGTGCACAGCAAACCAGCATTTCACAGCATGGCATTATTTCCTACCTCTGACAATTTGGACCTCACTCCCCTTGCAGTCAGTGCATTCTTCCCTTATTTTCCCAGTGCTGATGCCAGAGCCATGCCCTATATTTTGCTAACAACTTCACCTCACGCCACAGAGGTGGGAGTGCTGTCTGCTCCATTCACACACCTGACAGCCACATTATAGCTTCTTTGCCACAGCATCACCTTGGAAACTCACATTTAAGCTGTTTATCCACTGAACTCCAGAACACAGCTCAGTCCCTGCTTTCTAGGATGCCATTTGGCTCCATTTAAATCCCACTGCACCCCCTCGTTCCCAGGCACACAGCTTTACACACTGCAGCCTTAACACACGCACTGCACAGCTCTGCTCTACCTCACAGCCACTGCCTCACTGCTCTCTGTTGTTCCACCAAAGTTTTAAATTGGATGCTTGGTACCAACAAAAACCACAAAAAACTGTGATAAGTACCAGACTGGCTAAACTTACCTGGAAAAACTATTCTGCCCTGTCCACCCCTGGACTATTCCTGAACTATCCCAAACTGGACAGCAGTCACTGGTTTTGTGCACTGGTTTTTATTGTCAGGTTCTCAACACTGAGATAGAGCCTTACCAAAGTCAAACAGCAAACTTAAGGCTTCAAGGAAACCCAAGCTTGCTATTTACTGGGATGGCTTACATAATTCTCTTGTTAACTAATGGGAGAGCTGGTGTTAGTCTGAACTATTATCTTTAAGAATCAAGGTAGCTCTTGTGTCTCCACGCAGCACATCATTTGTTGCCATGCTCCCCCACTTCATCTCCTTTTAATGCCAACATATCAGCACTTCTCCCACTTCCTGGAATCCCCCTGGTATTCCAAAGTGCTTTATCTCTACACTACTCCTTCCATTATTACAGCTAGGGATGTCTCAGTGATCCAAGAGGAAAAAAAACATGCTGGCCAAGGCAAACATCTCTCTCCCATCCCAATGCATTTCTATTTTAATGAAACAGGAACTTGAGAAGCTTTCAGAACTGCAATCTACATCTAAATACCTCTAGAGGGAGTAAGGATAACCATGACTTCCCAATTAAGGTAAAGCAACCTGGTCCAATTACATAACAAACGTTGCTGCTCCCCCAGACAGCTACTTTACCTGCTGGTGCTTCAGGGACACACAAGCTCCTAACCCTCACACACATTAGCACAGACAAAGGTACATTTCATGCTTCACACAATCTGTGCTTTGGCTTCCATTTTGTTACAATTTGACACGTTCAATGAAGTCAACACAAACATTTAGGTTCTGGAGAGAAAAGAAGAAGTAAAATAAGATTTTCAGTACAAACTGAACTCAGCTTTCCTTCTCTTTACTCAGCCTTAGTGGCCCTATACACTTCAGAGGTTTGTTTTTACAGCAGAGAATTAGGAGGATGCTGACAAAACTGTGTGCATTTGGGCATCCCACCTGAACGTGGGGTGCAAGGACAGTGCCCTGCAGCACAGCTCGCTGCACCACGGGGCAGCATCCCCTCAGTGAGTGCTGCCTGCCTTGGGCTTTCCAACATACCTGGCCTCGCCTCTTAGAGATCCTGCACCCTGAAATCCTCAGGTAGCTGATGGGAAAACCTGGAAGGGTCCAGACAAAGAGACCTTTACATAGAGAGTGCAGCTAAACACACCTGAGACACTGCTTCTACCTGCACACCCATCTGCAGGGACAGCTGAAGAGCAGCTCTCTGGGATTCTGCTCCATCCCAAGTCTCCTGGGCAATGCATGTTCATGGCACAGCTCTTGAGAACAGCCTCTGTGCTATTTCTGGATTCTCAACCCGTTAAGAACCACATTGGAAAAACATTAAGACTTGATAGCTTCCAAATTTTCATAACTGAGGGAAATTTCACTTTGTACTAGAGATCAACACCAACTCGTTCAGCATACCTGAACGTTAACACGAGGCAAAAAATACAACTCCCCTCCCCCCATGTGTACTCCACTCTCCTTTTCAAGGTTATTTTTGTGAACCACCAAATAATACTGAGATCACTCAGTCCAGCAGCTATTTAGTTTACTTATTAAGTGTGCCTAGAATAAGCACATGCCACACAATTCCTGAAGAGTGGCAGATTATCAGAGAGGAGTGGGAGGAGCAGCTGAACAGGGTTTTAACTGAAATTCAAGCATCCTTCAGCACAGAAAGAAAGCAACATCTTGAGTTACAGTCCGTACGGGATGAGGATTCTTAAGTTTCAGCAAAAAAATCTGAGGAAAAAACAGAAAAGCAGTGTTCTGAACCATTTTTATGAGCAGTGAATATCATCTTTGAACAATAAAAAAAGGAAATTTTACAGGTCTACGTGCAGAGATCATGTAGCATGGCAGAACAGCAGAACTGGAAACTGTATGAGGTGCCAAGGTTTAGGAGAATCACAAAGTTTTGATGCAAAGCTTTTGCAAATATAATAAAGGGGTAGAAGAAAAGCCCTGAACTCACTGCTCACACTTGCTGGTCCTGCCTACACTGCTGCCAGCTCCAAGGCCAGGAAACAGGTCCCCTGATAGTCACAAAGACAGCAGAAAACTGCAGCTGGGAAGGAACTGGCTTTTCCTTCCTCGGTACAACGGGACACAGCTTGCTTCCCCAGTACTTGTGATGTCCTATGTCCATCCCCGCAGCAATGGGAACTTTGGTTTTGTTCTCTCCCTGCCTAAATTACAGGTTGTGGTTTTGTGTGCTTTTGGGTTTTTTTTTTCCTCTGAAATAAGTAACGTACAGAAAATTGTCTGGACAGAGCAGGAAGAGCTATCCAGAGGCCAGAGCTGACCACAGCTCGCTGGTACGAGCCACAAACAATCTGCCCAGGCACAAAGCTAAAGGGCAAGGAGCACTCCAGCAATGCTCAACACTCACCTTCCAAAAATGTCAGTAGAAAAGCAGCAATTCTGTGATATTAAGCACTGTGGAGAAGGGAAGAAATTCCTAAGTAAGCTAGTCACCATATACAAATTAGATTATTCAGGTAAATAGTGAATAAACAAAATTAACAGAGGTCAGCTTCTGGAATTCTGAAGACAACAGCACCAAGCTGCAGCCACAAAACCTGGTAGCAGCACACCCAGGAGTTCCTACCCAAGACAGAGCCTGCTGACACCATGTACAGCCCCCAAAATAGCTCTTCCCTTGGCTAACAGCGTAGGCAGGAGCTCAGCGCTGTGGGGACAGCTCACCAACCCCCCCTGAGCAGCGGTGCTTCCCTGTAGGGCCACCAGAGAGTACAGGAAGCCCAGTTTTCTTAGAATCATAGAATGGCCTGGGTTGGAAGGGACCCCATGGGTTGGAAGGGACCCCATGGGTTGGAAGGGACCCCATGGAACGGCACAGGCTGGGCTGGAATGGACTTCAACGACCACCTAGTTCCAACTCTCCTGTTTTCTACCTTTTCTTCTGACATTATGCCTCAAAAATATCCCACAACAAGTTTCACGAGGGCTAAGGAAACCATTCTGTGCGTCCTTTTTACAAATACAGAGGATGTTAACATTGAATTAGTCCTATATAGCCGACACAAAAGCAAAATGGAAGAAAATCTCTCCTCCTAAGGAAAGAAAAAAGCGAGCATTGCTTTGCTCGTAGGCTCAAACCCCTTCAGCTTTCAGGATTTCTCCTGCAGTGATGTGGAAGGTGAGAGGGGTCTGGAGGAAGAACAGAATCACAGAACCACAGCTTGGTTACAGCTCGGTGCTGTTCCTTAAGCCCAAAGGCCTCTTGCCAGCCCAACAGGCACTGCACGACCCAAGAAAACATGGACACGCTTCCTGCTCTGACCCAAACAGCCCATGGAGAAGCAGCACACAGTGTTTCAGTCGCTGCTAATGACACCTCTGGGCTTCATTACCGAGCTCACCGCCGGGCAGGAGGCAGCTCTGCGCCCACACCGCAGGGAGGAGGGGAGAGCAAACCAGAGTGGGTGAAAAATAGGAAGTCACAAACAGGAAAGCGAGCTCGGCGAGTCCCGGGGATCGCACTGAAGGGCGAAGGACGTGCACAACGTGACAAAGCACGGTCTGACAGAGCTCGATCGACCAAGCTGGGGCATGAGCTGACTGGTGCGAGCGTCTGTGTGGAATCTTAGGGAATCTGGAGGCGATGCAGGGTATAAAAAAGTGGATGGTGTGCAAGACATGTGCCATCTCCCGTTCTGTATAAGAAGCAGAGGCTCCTGTGCTGTCCCAGGGTGCTGCCCCTATGCTAGGAAGGGGGGTGAAAACCGAATTTAAGCGAGCTGCGAGCCCTGCCCGCACCAGCGCGGGGAGGAAACGCGGAGCGCTGCGGCCAGGCCCGGGCCGAGGCCCGGAGGAGGGGGAGCGGCCGTGCGGGGAGGGGT
>WBMW01002687.1:0-40611 GCA_013396635.1 Penelope pileata | reverse complement strand
GGGGGAGCGCGGCGCGCGCCAACTTCAAACGCGGGCGCGTGCGTGCGTGCGTCACGCGCTGCGTGAGGGCGGGGTGGCGGCGCGCGGAGAGGAAGGTGCGCCCCGCCCGGGCCCGCGCCCCTCAGCTTCGCCCCAAATTTTGGGGCCGTCAGGGAAAGCTGAGGGGAAGGGAGTGCCCGGAGAGGGTGAGGTGTAGCCTCACCCAGAGCGAAGTCTGTGCTGAGGAGGGGCAGGAGGCTGAAAGTTATGGTTTCCTGTGGCTGGGTGAGGAGTCAGCAGCGCTGCCTCAAGCCTGAGGAAGATTTTACGGTGATTGTATCAACGCTAACAAGTTGCTGCAGGGAAGCAATGTTCTGCTGGCTTGGAAGGAAGCCGGGCTCACAGAGCTGGCAGTCAGCGGGATGTGCCCGGATTCACTTTAGCTCACAGTTTAAATTCGTGCTGAGGAGCTGGCACCCCGCTGCAGCCGTTCCTGTCAGCAGCCTGTGCCTCCTCCATGCTGCAGCGTCCTCTGCAGCTTCCTGTGCTTAGCATGCTCTCATCCCCAGCCGTGCTGTTGTGAGCCCAGGAGCTGACTGACGCAGGCTGGGAGGAAGGGGAGTGTCCCTGGGCTCCTGCTACGCCTTGTTTGTACTTTCTTACCATTAAAACCTGTGAAATGGGTGTTGGGATAAAATATTGGTGGCTCAAGGTGGGCCCTGCACCTGGGGAGGACCTGGGACCAGCTGCCCAGAGGGGTGTTGGGGTCTCCTCTGGAGGTATCCAGGACCCACCTGGATGCTTTCTGCCCCACTGCTGTGGGGCACTGCTTTAACAGGGGATGGACTGGGGGGATCCCCAGAGGCCCCCTCCAACCCCTGTGACTGTGATTCCTCCTTTTACACAACTGTCGTGTGGTTAGCAAGGCAGGGAGCTCAGAGACAAGGCTAAGTGTGAAGAAACCAAACGCCCCGCTGCTGCTGAGTTGTTACAGTGGAAACTGATAATAAAAATCCTGCCCGTGTTTCTGCCTTGCGAGGTGTCACTGCAGGGCAGAGCAAGAGCTGTCGGACAGCCCAGCCTTCACCCCAGCCTGCTCAGCAGGTGAGAAAAGGATCAGACAAACACAGCATGCGTTAACCTGTGTGAGCGGTGCCCTTAAATCCCAGCCTGAGCACTGCTCGTGTTGCTGGGAGCGGAGGGAGCGTGGCCAGGAGGGGCTGAGCGAGGAGGTGAGCACTGTGCCCCTGCTTGCAGGGCTTCTCCCACCCTCAGCCCTGATGTTGGTGTTACTGTTGTCTCTATCAGAGGAACACAGTGAGCACCCACGTCCCTCTGGGGGCTGTTGGTTTGTTTTGGAGGGTGGTGGCTCCATCCTGAGCCCGTTGCTTTGTGACAGTGGGGGAAATGTAGCGTGGCAGGCAGCCCGAGAGGGCGAGCTGCGGCTGGTTGAGGCTCTGGGATGCGGCTCTTTTTCTTCAAACTCATCCGTAGGAGGGAAAAATCAGTGACAAAGCAATGGCAAAAATTGATGGTTATGGGAGGGGAGAGGGTGCAGCCCCCTGTCAACGCCCGGGGGTCTTAATTGCTTGAGGAGTTTGAAGGATCTGTTAAGAACGTTGCTGCGGATAAAAGATGCTGTAGTGTGAATTTGTTTAAAGTTGTTTCGCTGTGAGCTGTCAAACCATCATTTCTCATCTTGAGGAGAGTGGCATGTTTTTCATACGTGGCCGTAAATCCTGCTTTAAGCTCTAAAGCTTAGTTCAGGCGTTGCTGAAGGCGGAGAGGAGTACGTAAGATCACACTGAGTGTTCCTTTAAACACTCACAGCAGGCCAGGAGTGACTGGGTGTCAGCATCCCATCTGCCTTTGGTTGGTAGCCTTCCTATGGCAGTGCTTTGTGTGCTTTGTGGTAGGAAACAGAAGGTGTTCTCGCCGACACTTGTTCCTGGCCTTCCCTGGTCAGAGGTGTCTGAAACAGTGTGGTCCTGGATCTCAGCTGGAGCTGCTTTTGAGCTGATTTGCAGAGGATTCAGACTTTTGTAACACATTCCCCTGCCTCCCAAAAACCACCCTCCTGGCATCTCCAGACGAGACACACAGAGGCAGGCGTTGCTTCTTGGAAAGTTATCTGAGCAAAGCCTTGTCCTGGGGATGCCTTGCCCCGGAGCAGAAGTGCAGGAGCTGGAGCCAAGGAGCACCCGGTTGCCTCGGTGAGCTCCAGCTCCGTCAGCCCCTCCTTTCCTGCTCTTTGTAACTCTGTGCCTCGATCACCCCCAGACTGTGCAGGTCCACAGGGATCACCCTCCCTTGAAGGAGGAGAGCAGGCTTTAATTTAGTTTAAATTTAATTTTGGAGCCTGCCTGGAGAACGCTGTGGTCTCTAGGAAAGGAAGCCCTAGCTGTCACCTCAGGAGCAGCCCCTGCACAGCGAGCACGTGGTGTGTGTGCCCGGCCGCCCTGCGAGGAGAGAGCCAGTGACCCTGAGGACATTGTTGCTTTGCTGTGGCTGAATGCAGAGTGCTTAGCTGCTGGAGTCTTCTATGAGTGCCCCAAAATGTGCACGTAGTGAATGCCTTGGAAATGCAGTTTGTTAGAAACGTGGGTCAGGTGAGAGGTCCGAATCTGAGCCTGTTGAGCAAGAGAATCCTGAACCACAACCTCCTAAACGCGACCAGACATCAAGATTTGAGTCATTTCTTAGATATGAGAGACAGTCAGAGCTCAACACGCCACGAAGTGGCAGCATCTGCTTGGGGTTGTTCTGCCTGGTGCTCTTGGTGTCACCAAACATATCCTGTTAACTGTGCCAGCCTGGTGCTGTCCAAGGGGACGGTATGTTGGCTGGTCAGTTGCTTTTTGCTGGTGGAAAAAGGGTTATGCACTGCTTTATTCAAGAGGAAAACAGCAGTAAATGGGATAAAGGAAAATATTCCCAGATCCTGGAGCACATGGGTAATGTAACCATGACACAGACACCCTCCCACGGACTGCAGCTCGTACAAGAAAAGCAAGTAGCTGCAGCAGTCATTGGTGCTGCTGAGCACACGCACGCCCGTGAGAGGGAGAGATGTGTGAAGTGCTGACACAGATTTGGCTGACAAACGTGGTGCTGGAACGCTGTCTCCTTTGAAACAGCAAACGTGCTGCTGCAAAATGTGCTCCGTGGTGCAGCGTCCGTCCCTGTGTGCAGTGGCACCTGGTGAGCTGAGCCCACGGAGCAGTGCGGCTCCTGCACGAGGGTGGAGGGCACATGAAGTCCTGGAGGGAAAAGTTCAGTCCTCCCCTTCCCGTTTTGGACAGCTGGCTCTTGTGATGGTTGTGCTGCTCCTTGCCAGCCCTCAAAAAAACCCGAGCAGGATGCAAACTGCAGTGAATGTTTTAAGTGAGTGCTGCCCAAAGGACAAGACTCTTTTAGAAGTTTATTCCAGCCTGCATTTCCAAGTGACCTGGCAATGTCCATGGGGATGGACATCACCAGTGGGACCCTAGTGATGCTGGTGCAGACCCATTCAGAGCAAGGGGCTGGGTGATAGATTCCTAAATTGATTTATTCTTATTTTTTTTCCCCTAGGTGATCTTAAAGCCACAGAAATGAGATTATTCCTAGAGGAGTTCCAAGAGCAGAGTCATTTAGCCCTGACGTGCAGCACCCTGCCTGCCCTGACAGAAGGCTGCTTTCCTGCCCAGGTCTCTGCAGCCAAGGTACAGCTTATCCTGGAAGTCAGTATTGTGCTGCAGGGATGGGGCCAGGCTTCTGCAGGGCAGGGGGAATACCCACGTAGCTGCACGAGTTGAGTGCATGGCTCTGGCCGCTGGAGCACTGGGCTGTTCTTATTTCCAGAAGTTACTCAGGGGAAAAAGAAACAACACCAAAGATAGAAGAAGTCTGGGCCACTTATTACCCCCAGGGTGCTCTTGTCATAGCTGTTGCCCTGCTGCAGCATGTGCCGGCCAGGACCCCCTCCTCACTCTTGCTTCCTACAGCTGAGTATGATACAGAGCTCTGGGAGAAATACTCTGCTTTTGGCCTGGGGCTTGTTCAACCCCAAAGCAGGTGGGAGAATGCTAAACTGGCACTGATGGAACAAAGTGTCTCCTGCTTGTGTCTTTCCTGCAGATAAAGCCACATCCAAAAGCGTCTGCTCTGAAGGCAGCACCCTGACAGGTGTCAGGGTTTGCTGTCAGGTGATGCTGTGTCTGCTTGGTGCTGCTGTGTCCCATGCACCCAGCACAGACCTGGGTGGCAGGGACCCAGCCAAGAGCTGCCCTGTGTTGCCACCTGGCCTTGCAGGGTTGTGGTACTCAGGCAGACACCTGGGTGCAGCACACACCCTTGCTGCTGACTCGGTGCTTCCCAACCACTTACAGGAAGTCTGAGGCAGCACCAGGGGGTCTGAGGCAGCCTAACAAAGGGCTGTTATCGAGGACAGAGGACCTGGAGGCTGGGACCTGCTGGGCCTTGCCGAGAAACCCAGAGAGATGCTGCTGGAGCTGGCCCTGGGGGTCCCTGCTTCTGCCAGCTGTTGGGGCATCTTTGCTGCTTTAACCTACTCCCCTCCCAGGACCATGAGGGCCACTAAGATGATTAAGGGATTGGAGCATCTGTCATATGAGAAGAGGCTGAGAGGGCTGGGGCTGTTTAGCCTGGAAAAATGAAGGCTTGGAGGGGTTTTTATCCATGTCTGTAACACCTGGTGGTGGGTAAAGAAGACAGGCAGGTTCTCCTCAGTGGTGCTCAGTGGTAGAACAAGAGCCAAACTGAAAATGAAATACAGGAACTCCATTGAAACTGAAGAAGAGCTTTTTCTGTGAGGATGATTGAATACTGGAACAGGTGGCACAGAGATGTCCTGGCATCTCCATCCTTGGAAACAGTCAAAACGTGACGTGGTCCTGAGCAGCCTGCTCAAGTTAACTCTGCCTTGAGCAGGGGGGAACGTGTGACTGTTTCCAGAGCTCCTTTCCCAACTCAACGATTCTATAATGCTTTGATCCATTGTGGCTTGCTGCCGCTGTGAAAAGACCCATGTGTTCCTGCCATCAGGAGGAAACTGACGAGGTGCCAAATCCTTCTTGCAGATGGTTTTTAAAACACGTTTCAGCTGGGCAAGCTCTGACCCTGGCTCCATCGCCTGGGATCCCACCATGGGCACAAAACAAGCCAGGGCTGTCCTGGGGATAGTGACAGTGCTCCAGGGAAGCATTCTGATTTCCAGGGCTCGGGGACATCCTGTTCTGTAAGAGCAGACCTGAGTTCCCTGTGCTGGGCACCAGCTCTGCAGTGACCCAGCTCTGCAGAGCACACGGCTCACCCCGCCTTGGTGAGGCTTCCCATGCCCTGCAGCCGTGGTTTTGCAGTGTCCTGGTAACTCCTGCGAAGCTCAGGGAGGGTGGGAACTCCTTCCACTGCTTAAAAAGAGACACCAAAAGGAGAGTGGGTAAAACCAGAAGGTTGCTGCTCAGCCGAGGAGCACCCAGCTGAGCCCAGCGTTGTCAGTGCAGAGGCCTTCCCTTGACAGGCAGCTGAAACAATCTGCATTTGGAAAGGTAACATTGGGATCAGTGTTCAAATCACCACTGTGACAGCATCCCTGGAGGCAGGGCAGCAAGGGGGGAGCAGGCAGAAAGCACAGTTATCCCGTAAGACCCCTCTCCCTGGTGGCTCTGCACCAACCAATTCTCCCTGCCCCTCGGCATCGAGGCCGAAGAAACAGCCACGCAGCGACAGTGGTGCTCATTAAAGGTTCCTTTTTATTTCTGGTTTAAAATCAAAATTAGTCATTCTCTGTAATTACATTATATATAGATTTATAGAGACATTATAGAAAAGGATTTTTTGCTTTTGTTTTTCTGCAAAAATCTGTAAATAAAAAATAAAATAAAACAAACAAAAAAAAAAGGTGGCAGCTTCTATCTGTCCGTCTGTCTGTCCCTCTGTCGCTCCTCCTGCCCCTGCCCTCCACAGCGCTTCTGAACCGAGGTGGAAGGGCTCTGGGCTGGGGCTGTCTCACCGCGCTCCCTGCAGCCGCTGCCGGGGAGGGACAGGAGCATGCGGAGCTGGAAAGAAGAAACGCCAGCAGAATATATTAATATCTCATATTTCGTTTTTATTGAAGTCCTGGGGACCTCCGGGTGGCAAAGGGCAGCGGTCCCCACAGCCCAGGAACGAAACAGCATCGTTTCCAAAGTGCGGGTCCTTCCAGGAAAGGGCACGTGCCCCTGAGCAACAGGAAGGCAAGAGGCAGAGAAATCCAGCGCGTCTCCCTGCCGCTCCCATCCCAGCAGCTGCAGCCAACGACGGGGCAGGAAGGGTGAGTTCCCCGTGTGTTTTAAATAGCAGTCGAAGGGGTGGGGTGTGCAGCGAGCCCCTCCTCGCCCAGGGGTGCCTCGGTGGCACCCTGTGTGGCCAGTGTCTGGGGCAGGGGAAGCGGTGCTCCGTAAGGCAGTGTGCGGCCGCGGCGAGCTGCCGGCGGGGCGATGGGCAGCGTGCTGGGCCCAGTCCCTGCGAGCCCGTACGGCCCAGTGGGTGCCTTCGCCCTTGAGGGGTGGTGGGTGGCTTCGTGCGGCGTCTCAGAAAGCTGTGCTGGCCATGCTGGCTGGTGCAAAGATCCTCGGGAGGCTGTCCAGGGTCTCCTCCAGGCGCCGGTGAGCTGATTTGCCGTCTTCTCCTGCAAGCACGTGCCATGGTCAGGGAAGCAAAGTGCAGCAGCTCTGCTCCCTGCCCATCCCTATCCGCCTTCTGTGGCCTTTCAGTGAAAACATGGCTAACGCCTGGTGAGCAGGGGCCTTTTGTGTTCTTAGCACACCCTTGGACAGGTCCCATCCGGGATCAGGCTCTAAAAGCCCCCAGAGCTCCCCGTCCAAGTGCTGTCAGTCCTCCTCTTCCTGCTGTGCCCATGCCCATATGGGGCCGACCCACAGCTCGGCTTCTGCCTCCTGCTGAGGCCGGGCTTGGGGCTGCGTGGGTGCAGCATCCCAACAGCTGCGCACATCTGCACGCGCTCCTTGGGGACCCCGAGCTCATCCCACCGCCCCCGCGTACACACAGGGACGCACACGGCCACACTAGAAGCTGCCTCGGAGCCCCGCACACGGATCTGCACGCCGTCCCCAGTGGGAGGTGGTGACACAGGGACATTGTGCTGGGACACGGGACACGACGTGCCGCGGGGCTGTGCGCTACGAACAACCAAGACACACGGACTCTGTAAAGTGACGTGGCCGACAGGCTCTAAGACGGAGACATTCGTGAGCAAAGCGGCACGAGCGGGGACTGAGGGACGAGGACGGCTCACGTGTCCCAACCTGTGCAGCAGCTGCCGCGATCTGGAGGCCTAGAAACCCACTCAGATGGTTCGCTCAGTGCCATCTAGCAAATAATAAATAACAACCACGCTTAGGGCTCTGCCCGCAGGACTCCTCGCTGCCCACCGCCATCCTCCTCTCGCCCCGCAGAGCTCGGGGCACCGTGACCCAGAGCGTGGGGCAGGCAGGGACCAGCCCAGTGTCTTCCTCCCAGGGGCTGTGTGGCACGGGGTGATGCCCCTCCGGGGGCTGTGAGTGTGGAGGGCGCAGGGTCACCGCAGGACACTCACCGCACAGCATCAGGCTCTGCTTGGCCGCCTCCCGCACGGGCTCCTTGTCGGTTTGGCACAGGTAGACCAGCTGCTCGATGCTCTCCTTGGCCTGCGAGATTGGGGGAAAGGAGTGAGTGTGGCTGGTGATAGCCACGTGGACACAGCCCTGTGGTAAGCACCAGACAGATCCCCAAGCCGCCATGGAGCTCTCCATCCTCCTGCCCAGACATGAGCATGTGTCGCCTTTCCCTTCTTGCTCCACCAGGGCACATTCAGGGCACCCCTGGGAGCTGCAGGCTGTGCAGACGGCTGGGGCAGCACCAGGCAGCCCCATGGCACATGGATTCCCCTCCATCCACCATCCACCCCACCCCACCCTTGGGAGCAGACATGGGGCCGCGGGCTCCTCCCTGCACCCATCTCACCTTGAGGCAGCCCAGCGCCGCGCACCCGGCCACGCGTGTCTGCACCTCCTCGTCCTCCAGCTGGCTCAGGAAGCACACGAGGGCCTGGGGCAGAGTGAGGGCTCAGTGCCACCACCCGAGGCAGCCACCCGGAGCCCCCCTCCTCCCCCACGTACCCGTTGGCGGAAGCGTGGGTTTTCCGCCAGGCTGCGGAGCTGTGCCGACACGGCGCTCACCACCTTGCTGTTGCCTTCCACGAGGAGCAAGCTCAGAGCCTTCAGCCCTTCCTTCTTCAGCCGAGCCTCGGGCATGCGCTTCAGCGCCCGGAGCACCACGTCCTGGTCATCTGAGTTGAGGTTCTGTGCCAGCAGCACTGCGGGGACAGCACGGTGAGCTGAGTGCCAGGAGCTCAGCCCGCACCCCACTGGCACTGGGGCACCTGACCTGGGGACCGAGATCCTGGGGGAGCCCAGGATGGCAGCGTGGAGGGGTCTGAGCACCAGCGATGGATCGGGATGGGTGACCCCCAGGGTGATGCCCCACGGTTGTGCTCCGTACACCCCCCAGCACCCCAGGCTCAGGGCTGGGCACCCCAATGTAAGGTCTGGCAAGGGTGGAGGGCACCCACCTTCCTCCGCCAGCTCCATCACGTAGGTGTCGAGCACCAGGGCGCCGAGGGATTCAAAGTGGCTCCAGTACTGGAAGATGGTGACCTGCTCGCCCTGGGTGCCACCAGGCCGCCGCGGCAGCCTCCGGTTTAGCACATCCTCCACCAGCTTCACACACACTGCAGGAAAGGGATGGGGTCAGGGTGTGTGCCCCCCCCAGGCACCTCGTTGGGATGGAGGTTTCCCCCCTGGACACCCACGGGCTCACCCGCGTCGGCCAGTCCCGGGTGCCGCTCGCTGATGGGCGCTGCATACTGGGCGCTGAGCACCTGCAGGAACCGCTCCACAGGGCAGGTGTAGACGTTGGGTGCCTCCACGCAGCGGTCCCAGAGGGGCAGCACCCCTTCCTTCCGTGTCGAGAACTGCACCACTGTGGGGACAGGCGATGTCAAGCCTCCTCTGGGCTGTGGCTATGAATTGGCACCTCCTGCCCGTGCAGCCCCTTTACCTCCGGCAGCAGAGCCCGCTGCTTCCAGCCGCTCCTCCATCAGTTGGCACACGATCTCCAGCACCTGTGCCTCCCGCAGCAACCGGTCCAGGGCGTACATCTCCCGGCACCGCAGCGGCCCAAAGGTGCCCAGGTTCTGCAAGACATGGGCATGACAGGGACCTTAGGGACTGCGCAGCGACCAGACCCCAGCATGGCCATGTCAAAGCATCTCGAGGAGGTTCATCTGGGTTAGAACCTGTGGGGAGCCATGGCCAACCCAAGGTTGCATCCCACCACTGTGCTCATACCCCAGCATGGCCATGTCAAAACATCTCAAGGGTTTTTTTGGGGGGACAGAACCTGCGGGGAGCCATGGCCAACTCCAGAATGCGTCCCACTGTCATGTCCAGACCCCAGCATGGCCATATCAAAGCATCTCAAGGGGTTTTGGGGGGCCATAACCTGCAGAGCCATGGCCAATCCCAGGATGCATCCCACCACTGTGCTAAGAGCCCAGCATGGCCATGTCAAAGCATCTCAAGCGTTTTTGGGGGCCAGAACCTGCAGGGAGTCATGGCCAACCCCAGGATGTGTCCCACCGCCGTGTCCCCGTCCCTGCTCTCACCAGCAGCAGGCAGTTGCAGTTGTGGAGGTGGAGCACCAGGGCTTTATCCAGGAACTCATTGCTGGTGCTCATGGGGTCGGCGCTGCCCTCGGAGCCGCTGCACGTCCCCGTGTCGTCTGCTCCCACCCCGCCAGCACTGGGGGCCCTGCTCCCGCGCCGTGCTCTGCTGGCCCTCCTGCAAACCAGACCAGATCAGCACAGGGAACCTGGATCCGGCCCTTCCTTCCCTACCAGAGCTCAGCACCCCCATCCCAGCTGCCCCACGAGACCCCGCTGTGCACCTCTCATCCTGGAGAGCCTCCTCCTCAGAGCCCTCCGAGTCCTCCATGTCGGAGGTGTTGAGGAAGCTGAAGCTCTCCAGAGCGTGCTCCACTGTGAGGCTGATGCTGGAGGCCCGGCTGAGGAACACACCCTGCTTGTGCTGCAGAGGAGGGAACGGCATGGTCAGGTCTTGGGAAGCCAGCCAGAGTGGCCCCACCACCCTCGTCCCTGGGCAGTGCCATCAGGGATGGCCCCACCACACTCGTCCCCTGGATAATGCCATCAGAGATGGTCCCACTGTCCTTGTCACTGGGCAATGCCATCGAGGATGACCCCAACAGCCTCATCCCTGGGCAGTGCTATCAGGGATAATCCCACCACCCTCATCCCTGGTCACTGCCATCAGGGGTGGCCCCACCACTCCTGTCCCTGCTCACTGCTGTGGTCTCCCTCTGAGCCTCCTCACCAGCAGGATCTCCTCCAGGTGTTTGAGCTCCCGTTCCAGGGGCTGCAGCTCTGGGAACTGTCCCCGATAGTCATCCAGGGCTGAGGCCAGGAGGCTGATGGCCTCCTCCAGCCCTGAGTCCACGGCCTTCACCCGTGGGACCCCTGGGGGGCTGGTGGCCAGATGTGGGGTGGGGACAGGCCCCTCCTCCGCAGGGCCCTGTGCCAATGCTGTGCCTGGTGTGGTGGCCTCGCTGCCACAAACGCTCTGTGCCGGTGCCGGGCTCGCTGTTGGCTCAGCCTCCACCTCGCAGCTCTCAGCCCACGCCACCATGGCACGGGGCTTGGCCTCAGGGCCACTGTCCTGCCCTGCCCAGGTTGCTGGCACTGAACTGGAGGCACCAGGGAGGGAGTCCGTGTCTGGTTCACCCGCAGCGTGGTCCTCTGGGCTGGGAGAGGGCTCCCACGGGCTCTCCACAGCCTTGGCCTCCACGCTGGCATCCACGCTGGCTTCGCTGATGTGGCTGAGTGTCCGGGTATAGGGCACGTGCCCATTGGCCACCGCATCCTTCTTGCGGCCACCGTGCTCCTCTGGGGGCCCCGGCAGAGTCGGCCCGGCTGGGACACCACCACCGCCAGCCCCGGCCTCCTCCTGCTGCTGCTGGGAGAAGGAGATCTCGATGGCGGGGGCCGAGGCCTGCACCTCGGGCTGCACGATGGGCTTGTGGGCGCTGTGGCGGGTGCTGCTCGACAGCTGGGGGCTGGAGGAGTCGTCCGACGACTCGGAGGAGATGGACCAGGCCGTGCCGTTCTCCAGCTCCTCCTGACGCCGCAGCATGTTCTGGGGGGGGGGACAAGGATGTGTCAGGGGGCACTGAGGCTGCTGTGGCCTTTGGGGCAGGAATGGGCTGTGCTCAGTGTGCTGCGACCCGTTCCAGCCTGGAGGACCCAGCCACGGTGCCACCAGTGGCTCCACCAATGTGGTGGCACGACACAAGGAGCTGGGGGGGCCATGGCGGCACAGAGTGACAGTCCCACCACCAGCCCGCAGAGGGCAGCACCTGCACCACGCCGAACTCTGGCCGGCATCACAGTGATGTCACGCCAGTGTCACGCTGACATGACGCCAATGTCACCAACGTTGCGTTAGCATCACGCTGATGCCACACCAGTGCCACACTGATGTCACACGGACGTCACACCGGTGTCAGCCCACCGTCACACCACCAACACCACACCAACGTCACGCTAGAGTCGCGCCGGCACCCCGCCGCGTTAGCACCACGCTGGCCATGGCGCCAGCACCACATCACAGCACGGCCACCAGTGCAGGGCCAGGGCCAGGTCTTTGCTCGCTGGTGGGCAGGAGACGAGGAGCGGCTACGCTACGGCAGGACGGCCACGCCACTGGGCTAAGCTACAGGCCGGCTCCAGCCATCGCACTTACGCGGCCCGACTGCGGCCATCTCCTGAGCTCGACCGAGGAGACGTCGCCGCAGGAGCAGCTCCGAGACAGCTTCTCCAAGAGTGTCTCCCGAAAGATGTCCAACAAGGACCAGCCGTGCTTGTCGGCTGCCCGCACCGGGCTCTTGGGCAGAGAGAAGAGGAGCTGTGAGGGCGGGAGGGCCAGTGCCGGGGGCCGTGGCCGGATGGAAATGGATGGAGAGGAGCTCTGGGGCAGGCCTGCCCGCCCCTGACCCCAAGCTGTGCCACCCGTTGGGGCTTCTCCTGGCACGCTCAACTCAACAAAGCACACCCCACCATGGGCACCTCGACCCGGCCAGCCCCACACTTACGTAGAAAGCCTGCTCCCGCAGCGACGGCGTGTCGGGCGGGCTCTGGTTGTAGGTGGAGAAGCGCTTGTTCACCGTGGAGGCCTTGTTGACAGTGCTGGCTGCTGAGGGCTGGTCGTCCTTGTCGAAGGGGCTGTGGGGGAGAGCAAGGAGGTGAGGGAAGCATCCCAAGCCAGGAGGTCCCAACTCTGCTCTGCAGTGAGCGGGAGGGTGTTTGATAGCACTCCAGGGTGTTCTTCATTCCACCTCTGGCTTCCCGGAACTGCAGCCCGGTTTTGGGATGGGTGAAGGCTCAAGGCAGGCCAGCTGTGTGTCCCCAGACCTGCCATGGGCTACTGGCAAGGCCCACTGAGGTACTCACTTCCAAGTCACCTCCAGGCTGAGCTTGAGGGTACCCAAGTCATTGATATCCACAGCCACTACCTGGGGGAGAGCTGCAAAGAGGTCCTTGGTCTCACAGGAGACGTTGCCCACCACCACGTGGTTGGCCAGGCTCTTCAGCTCCGTCACCTGGGGAAGGAGGAGAGGATGAGACAGGGCCATCGGCAGTTGTGCTGCTGCCAGGATGCCACCACCACCGTGGGACAGCATCCCCTCTCCCAACAAGGGCTGGGTTTGACTGAGTTTGATGCTGCCTTGGGCATGTTCTCCTCCCACACCCAGCACAAGCTTCTCACATGTGTCCCCAGCACAACCACTGCTGTTGTTGCTCTAACGCAGCTCCAGCCAGGAAGGTGCCCACTGGCCCACACCGTCCCTGCCCCACTCCCGCTTTGCCCCCAGGGCCCCGTACCTTGATGGAGAGGAACTCAGTGATGAGAGGCAAGAAAACCATCTCCTCGCTGTCCCACACCTGCTTGCTGTTCACCTCGATGCGTCCCCGCAGCTTCCACCGCTGCCGCCCGTACTTCATGAAGATCTGAGGGAAGAGCAGAGCCACGGGGCTGGGGGACATGGTGCTGGGTGCTCTCTGCACATCCAGGGCCACCCACCACTGCTCCCCAATGCACGTGGCACTGGAACCCGAGGACAAGGTCCTCCCATAGAGTCATAGAATCATTAAGGTCGGAAAAGACCTCTAATATCATCTCGTCCAACTGTCCACCTCCCACCACTATTGCCCACTGAGCCGTGTCCCTCAGCACAACATCTCCATGGTTCTTGAACATCTCCAGGGATGGTGACCCCACCACCTCCCTGGGCAGCTGTGCCAATGCTGACTCCTCTTTCTGAGAAGTTGGTTTTCCTAATATCCAACCTGAACCTCCCCTGGCACAACTTGAGGCCATCACCTCTCATCCTATCACTAAATGCCCACGTCCCGCAGGCACAGCGAGGGAGGAGAGCAGATCCCCATCCTTTCACCCAAGGTTCCACCAACCTCATACTGATCACCAGCGCAGAGCCGGGCGAAACCTGCCAGCCCTGCAAGAGAAGGCAGAGGGGTGTTAGGACACGATGGGTGGGCACTGGATCAGGGCTGGGATGGGATGGGATGTGTCACCTTTCATCCGGACGTGGAACTCTCCCAGCTGGCTCTCCAGCTCGCTTTCCAGCAGGCGCATGTTCTGGGGAGAAGGGACAGAGCACTGTCACCCACAGCCCATGGGATTGACACCTCCCAGCCCCCCTGGCAGCGGGTTCCTCACCTCTGTGTACTCCTTGTAGCCCTTGCTAGCCTCAGCTAGGCTCTCACGTGCCTCTCGGCTGCCTGGTGAGCCCGTGCTGTAGGCCTTGACCATGTTGTGGGCTCCATCGCGGAGCCGCCGCTGGATGCAGTAAGCTTCATAGAGCTCGTCGATCTGCAGGGACAGGCCAGGTGAGGGGCAGGGGGACAAGCAATGGGCAGCGATGGTGGCTTCTCGAGGCAGCCTCCCAGTGCTCGGGGCACTGCTGGTTTGGTTGGGCATCACCCATGGCCAACATAGGTGTAGGGGTTAAGTCACAGCTTCAGCTGGTGATGGAGCACCTGCTGAAGGGCTGTGGCTGGCCCAAAGTGCACAGGCAAATTGTTTTCACCTGTGCTCCCCATGTGACTGGAAATGGTGGACCCAGGGCAGAGCCACCCTGGCCTCATGTAAGGGCCACCACTAAAGGGAGAACATCTCAGACCTAAGGCTGCATCCTGAAAAGGAGTGCTGCATATCCAGGGATCCCCTCGCCTGTTGGGAGTCTGTCCTTTCTGTTTGTGTAGGTCAATTGGCCTACCCTTGAGTACCCTGCCTGGTATTGCAAAGAACCTGTCAGAAGCAATTTCGCTGCTTTGTTCACAGAACAATGGGCAATGTGGGAGAGCAGTGCAGTCCCTGGGCTGCGTGGGGGCCAGAAACCCAGAGAAGAACCCAACCCCCAGCTCCTACCTTGCTAGCGTGGAACTCCAGGCGACGCAGGAAGCGCTCGATTGACTTCACTTGCTGGAAGAGCAGAGGAGATGTGTGAGAGGCTCCCTGAGAGGAGCTGCGGGCCAGGAGATGGCCAAGCCTGACACTCATGCTGTGGGCTAGGACACGTCCCAAGGAACAGGCTACAAGCCACCACCTTCATGCCCTGCCACCCAGCGTGAACAGGGAAGGGGTTGGTGGGTGGGAGGCAAGGGGATGGGGCACCGCTCCCGCTTACCTTATCCAGATCGTAGAGAAAGCCCTGGAGGAGAGAGGAGAGGGATAAGATGCGGCACAAAGCCAGCTCTGCCCACCCAGGGAGCACACAGCACGCCCACCACCCAGAGCACAGCAGGAGGACAGGACCCGTGCACCCAGCACCATGGACTGTCCCCCGATGTCCCCACAGAAGCAGGCTCTGCCCCGGGGTGCAGCAGCACCAGGAGCTGCCCCAGCCATGAGCACAACCCCAGGTGTCTGCCCAAAGCACTGCTCCCTCTGGACACCTTCCAGCATCACTCACCAGGCGCGAATTCCTCTTGGACTCGCGGATCTGGGTGCTGAGCTTCTCCAGTTCCAGCTGGTGGACCTCCAAGTAGGCCCTGGGGACACCGACACCACAGGGGTCAGACCGAGACCATAGCCCACGCCACCCAGCCCCTACTCCACGCTCCCCACCCCGACAGCTCCTGCGGTGATGGGGACGGTCTCAGGGAGGTGATTCCATCACTCACACACCATGGAGGGATGTGGCACATCCCTGCTGGGAGGCACCTCCCCAGCCCATGCCAAGTGGGCCATGGGGTGCCCACGGGGGTTCCCTGATGTGTCAATCACTCAGCCCAGCACTTACGTCAGACCCTTCTTGAGCGCTTCGTACACCTCATCCAGGCGGTTGGGCTGAGGCACCTTGGGTGGGGGGGATTTGTGGGACATGGAGAACATCCTACTGACCCTGGAGCCAGTCTTGCGGGAGACGGTGGGCGTGAAGGGCGAAAGGTTCCTGGTGAGAGAAGTGGGTAAAGCCAACATGGCCAGGATGAGCCCATGGCACCGGGTCCCTCTGGGTGCCCCATCTCAAACCAAGGAGCTCCAGAAAGGAGGATATGTCCTGGGAGCCATATGCAGACCTGCCTGCCTCTCCCACGGCTCCAGCACCCTGTCAAACCAGCCAGCGGGGCTGGGCTGCCCCACGTGCCGGTGTCACTGCTGTCACCAGCCCCCATGGCTCCCACTCAGAGGCCCTGTACCCCTGGATGTGTTTGGCTGCCTCAAAGTGGACATAGAGGACAAGGAGGAACCCACTAAGCTCGTCGTAGAGATGAGCAGCCTTAACCCTACCCAAGAGGGCTCGGAGATGCTGGCCTTGGGGGCTCCTTTTGCTGAAGATGAAGGCAAACTCACACCCACCAGAGCCAAGCTGTGCTCCATGGGAATATCTCCATCCCTGACCACTATCCAGAGGGTGACCATGCTCTGCTCCATCCCCAGTGCCCCAGACAGCCACTATGCACCCCAGGGACCAGGCCCTCAGTTGCTGCCAGCACAGGAGCAGCATGGGGACAAGGAGGCCATCACCCACCCCCTCCATTGGCACAGTGACACAGAGCAGGGATATCCCTGAGGCTACACCTCCCTGGGTGCCAGCAAAGCTTCAGCGTGGAGATACCTTCATGATGCAGGAGTGCCGTGTGCTCCAACACCTCCCCTCCTCCTGCCTTGTGCAACGCGGCCATGCCTGGCCCCGCCAGCAACACCCCGTGCAGAATGGCCCTTCCCTTCCGCCCTCCATCGCGGCCGTGCCACCGGTCCTGGCCATGGACCTCCCATCCTGCACGGCTCCTCAGAGACCAACCAGACTTCCCCGAACCATTGGTACGGGAAAGCCAACGTCTTGGCCTCAACCCAAGCCAATGCGGTGGGCGAGTGCTTGTTTTCCACAGCCATCCCTCCTCCTCATTCTCATCCTCCACAGCCCTGGGCCCCACAAGCATCTCCCCAATGGCTGCTCGCTGCCCCAGCACTCCCAGATCCCAAGGAGTGCTGGCAGCCATCTTCAGGAGCCCCTTATTGGAAGGCTGTGGGGTTCCTCCTGCAGAAGGGGAGCAGCTCGTGGGGGAAAAGGGCTGAGCAGGGCTGGAGGTCTGCTCCCAGGTATAGGGATGCTCTACCTGGGCGTGTGCCCACCCCATGGAGGTGCCCACAGCCTGGCGAGGCACCCAGAGGTGCTGCTGGAGCATGGCTCGCTCTTGCCATGGCTTTCCCCTGGCACTCCTGGCTGCGAGATGCTGGCTGCACTGGGAGCTAAGGAGGGCAGAAAAGGGATCTAAAGCATTGAAAGGACACAGTCCAAACCTATGGCACGCCCGTGTCTCCAGAGCCACCCCCAAGGAGCTCGGAAAGCAGAGGAGGGTGTGGGGTGTTTCTCCTTGATGTAACTTTGGTAGGGGAGGAGGGAGGATGTGATCGGTGCCACCATGTCGCCAGCAGTGGAGAGGATGAGCAGGGAGCGACTGCTCACGGCTCCTCCCAGCAGAGCTCATGGGCAGCCAAAAAACCTTCCAGCAACAGGTTTAGGCTGACCCAGAGGAAGCCCTGACTCACACCCGCGCTCAGAGGGAGAAACTTGCAGCCACAGAATGTCGGGGCAGCCAGGACACAGAGCTCCAAAACCACATCAGCTCCTTCACCACACTCATTAAACGTGGCGAGACCGTCATGGGGAAGCCCTTAGGGACTTCCTGAGGACCACCATGGGACAGGGACAGCTGAGTGCTGGGGTGACAGGGGGTGGGCTTGGCATCCTGCCTGGCCTTGATGCTCCCTGTGGCCCCAATGCCACATCCCATGGACACCACAGGTGTGGATGCTCCCTGCAGCCCCAATGCCACATCCCCTGGGTACCACAAATGTCGATGGGCGCTCCCTGCATCCCCAGTGCCGCATCCCCTGGGTACCACAGATGTCCCCGTGGGGAGATGCAGCAGGAAGGGACAGGCCCTCGGGTCCTGCCACTGCTCCCAGCCCTGTCCCCATCCCTGTCCCTCGTGTCACCAGTGCCCATCTCCTACCTGAAGGGCCGCTCTGCCGACGAGTTCACCCCGGCGAACGACTGGCTCCTATTGATCTTGGCGACGAGGGCTCTGCGCTGCGGCCGCGCAGACAGCGACATCGTCGAGTGCGACCTGGAGGGCCTCCCTGCAGGGACACGGGACAGCGGTGTCACCAGCAGTGAGCAGCGACAGCCCCAAGGTACATCCCCGTGAGAGCCACGGGGAGAGGCTGATGCCTGACGCCCACCGCGGTTCCTCCAGGACGCAGCCATGGCAGAGCCCCGCGTTGTCCCCGTGTTTGTCCCGCTGTCCCTGTGTGTCCCGCTGTCCCCAGGCCCCGCTGCAGCACAGGAAGGGCGCGGGGCGGACCCTGCTGCCCGGCCCTTCGCCGTCACCCTGCTCGCTCCGGTGAGCAGGACGGAAGTGCAGGGACAACAAAGCACTTTGGAAAGTCCCCAGCTTTTGCCAGGAGCTCTGTGTCGGAAATGGAAAGGCAGAGCCATTCCCCGTCCCCCTGGAAGTCCTCGTGGCCACCGCAGAAGCCCTGAAAATGCTGTTTGTCCTCATGGCAGTGACACCCACATGTCCCATGTCTGAGTGCCAGGGCCCAGACCCACGGCAACCCTGCATTGCCACATCCCCATCACCACTGGAGGCAAAAGCAGAGGGTCTGTGGGACCTCCCGGTGCCACCAACCCAGACTCAGGGTCCCCATGGCACCTTCTGGTGCCACCAGCCAAGACTTGGTGTCCCCATGGCACCTTCTGGTGCCACCAGCCTGAACCCGGGATCCCCATGGCACCTCCTGGTGCCACCAGCCTGGACCTGGGGTCCCCGTGGCACCTCCTGGTGCCACCAGCCCAGACCCAGGGTCCCTATGGCACCTCCTGGTACCACCGGCCCAGACTTGGGGTCCCCATGGCACATCCTGGTGCCACCAGCCCAGACCCAGGTTCCCCATGACACCTCCCATGGAGCGATGGAGCCCTGAGCCCCAGTGTCCCCGCGCAGCACGCACCTGCTCGGCCACCGCAAAGCCATGGTCCAGGGCTGAGCCCCGCGTCCCCAGCGCCCGGGGACACTGCACCAAGGCCACCAGCACTCAGGGGCTGCCACTGCCGATGGGGTCACCAGGAGCAGAGCCGGGATGCTGATGGGCTCCGGTTCCACGTCCCACCCCGGTGCTCGCTCCACACCGAGCAGCTCCACGGGACCCGGTGTTGCCTTGGTGCCGGTCCCTCCAGTCACCAGGACAACACTGTCCCAATTAAGCTCATTAGGAGGAGCTGTAATCCCTGCAGGACCCGGGCAGATTACCCTCTGCAGGGCGGTTTAATCTGCTCCCCACTGGGCAAGCGGGGCCCATGCCACCCCAGCTGGGCTAATCCGTGGTGAACACGCACGGCACCCTGCAACGGGGCTGTGTGCACATGGCAGCACCCCGGGACACACAGCCCATCCTCCTGGGTGGCACATGGCAGCCTGCGGGCACGCGAGGGCTCCCAGGAGCAGCGTTCGTGTGGGTACCACCGGGATGAAGGATGCTGCGGGTGTCACCGGAGCAGTGCCAGGGCGGAGCGATGCTCAGGAGCTCTCCCCAAACCCCTCGGAGGCTCCCACGTGCTGGGATGTGCTCCTGACCCCAAGCATCAGCACCCTGAGCACTGACAGGAGCGGTGGCCTCGGCAGCACCATCGCATCCCAAAGCATCATAGCACACCAGCTGCCACCTCCAGTCCCCAGGAGCATGTTGGGGAGGGGGCTGCCCACGAGCCCCATCCTCCTGCAGACCCCTTGGCACGCTCGAGCCCAGCACAAGCGGGCAGGGCACCGGCTCTGCTCCTGGCACGCTCCGCTCGCGGAAGAGAATCCCGGCGCGATGCATTCCTGACATGACCGAGATAAGGGGGACCTGGTACGCCGCGGCACGGAGCGGAGCCCGGGGCACGCTCGGAAGGGACAGACCCATTCCTGTGGTGCTCCGGAGCCCCTCACCACGGGGAAGCCAGCACCGAGGGGGCCACCAGCATGTCTGTGTCCCTGCCACCTCCCCATGGCACATCCCTCCTGCTCCACGTGGGTGGCAGCCCCAGAGGTGCGTGGCCCCACAGAGCCTCGTGTCCCTGCCCCAAAGCTCCCAACCCACGGAGCCGCCACCCCCGGCCCTAATTACAGCACTAACGAAGCTGCATTCTGACGAAGCCTTGCACCTCGCTCACGGAGCACCCACGCAGTCCTAGGGCTGTCCGTCTGTCCGTCCCGGTCCAGCTGTGCACCGGGGAGAGCCGCAGCCCTCGGTGGGCTCTCCGGCCCCGTGTCCCCGTGTCCCGTCCTGGTGCTCCGCGGATGATTCGGATCCCAGGAATGCTGCTGCCAGCTCCCTCCCAGGGGGCAGTCCGACCGGCTGGGTCGGTCCCGGCTGGTTTCTGTTCCTGACACTCAGACAGCAGCCCCGGGTCGCTCTTTCGAGTTCATCAACACCGCCAGAGCCTGGGACGCCCCAGGAACCCAAACCGGCTCCGTCCGAGCCCAACGTGGCACCCATGAGCATTGCAACCCACGTTGGCACCGATGGGGAGCACCCACCTCCCCGGCACCGCGGGGGCTGAGCTCGCCCTTGCCAGGAGGGCAAACCCCATGGAGAACCCCGGGAGCCAGGGAGCGCAGGCACTTGGCCCCGTTCCCTGCAGCCAAGCTGCTGTGTCCTTGTTTGCACAGCTGTGTCCCCGCTGCGTGCACCCGCACTCCCCGGCCCCCACCGGCCCCTTTCCGGTCCGGGACAGTGCTTGTCTGTGCTCTGCCTCCTCCTTCCCACCCCAGCGTGGAGCTGGGAGCATCCAGGGATGAGCAGAGGGCCTGGGAGCAGCCTCTCCCCTGACCTCCTCCACGCCTCGCCAGCCCCCAGCCCAGTGCGTGGAGAGGAGGGGGATCAGGATTTGGGATTGGGATTTGGATTGGGATTGGGATTTGGAGAGGGATGAGTCCGAGCCTGCCAGCAGCATTGCAGGTCCCTGTGGCTCAGCCTGGCACGGAGCACCCGGTGCTCGGGGTGACACCGTCGGGTGCTGGGGGTCACAGCAGGGCTGTGGGGCACCATGGGGCTGATGTCTGCCCTCGCGCCGGAGCGGGAGGGAGGCAGGAAAGGGAAGGAGCTGCGAGTGGGAAGAATTGGAGGAAGCGCTTATTTACCCCTCGGAGCGTCCCCGAGGAAAGGGCAGGGCTCGGCGTGGGGGGGACTGGGGGCTCCCGGTGGGGGATGCCACCCCCGAAGTGACACCCAGGGAGGAGGCCACCGCCGAGGACAGTCCCCAAAGGGCTGTGTGAGCACAACCTGTTTTGTAGGGCATCTCCTGGGACGTGGCCCCGTGGCGGTGCCGCACCCCTGGGGGAGGATGGGTCCCTTTGGGGCAGCTCCCATCCTGCGTGGGGGTGTGGCAGCGGCCCTGCCCCGCTCCGGGGGCTCAGAGCAGAGTGCATGGGGCTCTGCTTCCCAAATGCCCCTGGGAGGGTCCTGGAGGGGTTGGCAGAAGGTCCCAAGTGCCATCTTCTCCCCCACAGATTGCTCATCCCCATGGTGCTGTGTTGGGCACTGTCCAAATCCTGCGGATGGGCAGAGCCCCGGGACCCCCTGCTCAGCCCAGGTCCCCACTGTGGGCAGCTGGCACACCCCACATACCCATCACAGCTCCGTGTGACACAGTGACAGCCACCCCCTGGGTGACAGACTCCCTCCCCAGTGCCTGGCAGGGACAGCTCTCCTCCCTGGGGCAAGGAGGGCGAAGCCCCTCACCCCAAAAAGACCCCCAAAAGACCAACAAAACCTCACGGTGCCCCTATCCCCCACCTCACTGCTCCGGGTTCCCCAAATCAGCAGCATCTGCAGGGGGACATCCCACCATCCCGCTATGGGGAACGGAGCCAACATCCCCACCGCCCCACACACCCCGAGCCCCACACCGCGTCCCCTACCGGGGTGTCCCCAGGGTGACCGTGTGCCCCGGAGGAGCCCCCAGGGGTGCTCGGTACCTTTCTGTGCTCCGCTCATGGCGGGGAGCGATGGGGACCCTCTCGTGCCACGCGGGGACAGCCGGGAGGGCTCGGCGGTGGCTGTCCCCTCCCACGCTTCCCCTGCCCACGGGCTGACGGCACTGCCCCGTCCGTCTGTCCGTCCGTCCCTCCGCGGGAAGGGGCCCCTCGGATACGCCCGGCGCTGCCGATCAGCGCTCGCAGCACTGCTGCTCCCTCCTGGATGGCTTCAGTTCATTATTTTTTAATTTTCAAGCCCACTTTGGGTTTGCTGTGGGCATCCCATGGGGTGCCCTGTGTGATCCCAACACAAAGCAAAAGGATTTCCCATCCCAGATTTTCCTCTCCCGTGCCTCGGAGGCAGCCAGGGCTCTGGGCAGGGCTCTGGGGAGCTGCTGGGTGCCATCCCCGCGTGGGTGCAGCACTGGGACCAGGAGCATCGCAGGGCTTCTCCCCACATCCTCACTCCCCATGGGAATTTGGTGTTAAAACCAATGGGCCGTGACCAGAGGGGCTGCAATCTACATGCCATGAGGGTACCCCATGGGTTTCATTCCATGACCAGGGGACCCCACGGGCCCTCCATGGCACAGATGTGGCCCTGGGGCCGTGGGTCCCCGCACGGGCGCTGCCCTTTGTCCCCAGCTCCCAAGGAGGAGGCCGAGCCCGGCCCCATCCCGGCTGGGAACGCTGCCGTCAGCGCGGCAGGAAGAGCCGCCTCCCTCCCGGCTCCCTTCCTGTTTGCTGCTGATTTTAGAGGGAGGTCAGGAAAGGTTCAGCATGAAAAGCACCGGGTATGGGTGCTCCCAGCGCCGGGTGCCGCCGCGCTGCAGGGAGCTGCCCGTTGGCAGCCCTCCCCCGCAGAAAGCATCCCGGAGCAGGGCCACTGCCACGCCGGGGAGCTGGCAGCAGGAGTGTCACATCACCCGCCCGGTGACACAGCCAGCTGCCGGCGTGGTGGCATTGCCCATCTCCCAACCACCCGAGCTCTGGGGTGAGGCAGCATCCTGCATCCCGGCGGCAGCATCGCCCCGGGTCCTGGCACGGCTGCACCGAGACGGTGCCCGGCACACGCCCAGGCAGCGCGCCCGCAGCGCAGCCCATGCCAGCTCGTTTGTCCTCATTAAAGCTTAACGAGGGCTCCTGCGCAAGGCACAGCCCTGCCCCGGGCCCTGCGCCCACCAGACGGCTCCGAGGAGCCCGCAGTGATGTCCCCATCGCCTGGGCTGCCCCGAGCCCCCCGCATCCCATCCCCAGGGACGGAGCCCTGCAGACCGGGCTGCGGCACAGCTGTTTTGCTCACTTTGTCCCTCTGACGTCAGCCCCTCGGGGGTGCAGGGACATCCGGACGCAGCACTGATTTGCAGCAGAACCCCCTCCAGCACCCAAATGACAATGGAGGCACAGCCATGGCACTGCTGGGGGGCACCGAGGGAGGACATCCCCACTCCCACATGCTTGGGACAAACGTCCTGGAGACCCCACGTCCCAGCAGCACCGAGCGCTGGGGACATCCCTGGGCTGCTGTCCCCGTGTGTGCCATGGAGGTGGCAGCCACAAGGCCACCTGCCCCCCGCTGGCACCAAACAAAGGACAAGGTGACCAAGGACAGGAGCTGCTGCCACCCGAACGAGGACAGGGGGACAGCGGCGGTGGGCACAGGGGACACCCGGGGGGTGGCGATGCCGGGGACAAAGCTGGGCACAGCGGGCTGGCGTCCCCTCGTCACTTCCTCGCGCCTTCCCAGTGCGGGGCAGAAATAGCACAGATATAAGCGGCCGCCCTAAAAATAGCCCCGAGGCACTTGCGGTGCGAGCAGCCCTGCAGCCGCCTCCGCCCGCACGGCCCCGGCAGCGCAAAGAGCCACGCGTCACCTCCCGCGGGTCCCCGAGGCCCCGCTGTGGGGTGGTGTGGGGCACTCCCCACCGGGTGTCACCAGCGCNNNNGTACCTTTCTGTGCTCCGCTCATGGCGGGGAGCGATGGGGACCCTCTCGTGCCACGCGGGGACAGCCGGGAGGGCTCGGCGGTGGCTGTCCCCTCCCACGCTTCCCCTGCCCACGGGCTGACGGCACTGCCCCGTCCGTCTGTCCGTCCGTCCCTCCGCGGGAAGGGGCCCCTCGGATACGCCCGGCGCTGCCGATCAGCGCTCGCGGCACTGCTGCTCCCTCCTGGATGGCTTCAGTTCATTATTTTTTAATTTTCAAGCCCACTTTGGGTTTGCTGTGGGCATCCCATGGGGTGCCCTGTGTGATCCCAACACAAAGCAAAAGGATTTCCCATCCCAGATTTTCCTCTCCCGTGCCTCGGAGGCAGCCAGGGCTCTGGGCAGGGCTCTGGGGAGCTGCTGGGTGCCATCCCCGCGTGGGTGCAGCACTGGGACCAGGAGCATCGCAGGGCTTCTCCCCACATCCTCACTCCCCATGGGAATTTGGTGTTAAAACCAATGGGCCGTGACCAGAGGGGCTGCAATCTACATGCCATGAGGGTACCCCATGGGTTTCATTCCATGACCAGGGGACCCCACGGGCCCTCCATGGCACAGATGTGGCCCTGGGGCCGTGGGTCCCCGCACGGGCGCTGCCCTTTGTCCCCAGCTCCCAAGGAGGAGGCCGAGCCCGGCCCCATCCCGGCTGGGAACGCTGCCGTCAGCGCGGCAGGAAGAGCCGCCTCCCTCCCGGCTCCCTTCCTGTTTGCTGCTGATTTTAGAGGGAGGTCAGGAAAGGTTCAGCATGAAAAGCACCGGGTATGGGTGCTCCCAGCGCCGGGTGCCGCCGCGCTGCAGGGAGCTGCCCGTTGGCAGCCCTCCCCCGCAGAAAGCATCCCGGAGCAGGGCCACTGCCACGCCGGGGAGCTGGCAGCAGGAGTGTCACATCACCCGCCCGGTGACACAGCCAGCTGCCGGCGTGGTGGCATTGCCCATCTCCCAACCACCCGAGCTCTGGGGTGAGGCAGCATCCTGCATCCCGGCGGCAGCATCGCCCCGGGTCCTGGCACGGCTGCACCGAGACGGTGCCCGGCACACGCCCAGGCAGCGCGCCCGCAGCGCAGCCCATGCCAGCTCGTTTGTCCTCATTAAAGCTTAACGAGGGCTCCTGCGCAAGGCACAGCCCTGCCCCGGGCCCTGCGCCCACCAGACGGCTCTGAGGACCCCGCAGTGATGTCCCCATCGCCTGGGCTGCCCCGAGCCCCCCGCATCCCATCCCCAGGGACGGAGCCCTGCAGACCGGGCTGCGGCACAGCTGTTTTGCTCACTTTGTCCCTCTGACGTCAGCCCCTCGGGGGTGCAGGGACATCCGGACGCAGCACTGATTTGCAGCAGAACCCCCTCCAGCACCCAAATGACAATGGAGGCACAGCCATGGCACTGCTGGGGGGCACCGAGGGAGGACATCCCCACTCCCACATGCTTGGGACAAACGTCCTGGAGACCCCACGTCCCAGCAGCACCGAGCGCTGGGGACATCCCTGGGCTGCTGTCCCCGTGTGTGCCATGGAGGTGGCAGCCACAAGGCCACCTGCCCCCCGCTGGCACCAAACAAAGGACAAGGTGACCAAGGACAGGAGCTGCTGCCACCCGAACGAGGACAGGGGGACAGCGGCGGTGGGCACAGGGGACACCCGGGGGGTGGCGATGCCGGGGACAAAGCTGGGCACAGCGGGCTGGCGTCCCCTCGTCACTTCCTCGCGCCTTCCCCGTGCGGGGCAGAAATAGCACAGATATAAGCGGCCGCCCTAAAAATAGCCCCGAGGCACTTGCGGTGCGAGCAGCCCTGCAGCCGCCTCCGCCCGCACGGCCCCGGCAGCGCAAAGAGCCACGCGTCACCTCCCGCGGGTCCCCGAGGCCCCGCTGTGGGGTGGTGTGGGGCACTCCCCACCGGGTGTCACCAGCGCCAGGGACACGGCACGGCCCCACGTCACCGGCCACGGGGGTGCCACGAGCGGATCGTGGCCGGGGCACAGCCCCACAGCGCAGCAGGGAAGGGGTTAACGGCGCTCGGCTTCCCAAAGGATTTCTTGGCAGGGCCGGAGATAGGAGGATGGGGCCGCAACAAAGCCAGATCTGTCTCATTAATTCCTCCGAGCATTCCTCCCTCCGGTGCCGCCCGGCCGCGGCGAGGAGGCGGCGGCCCCCAGACATGGCCGCAGTGCTGTCACCCCCGTTCCCCCCCGTCACCTCGGCCCCTCCACCCAAGCGGTGTCACCCCGGTGTCACCAGGGTCACCACGTCCCCACGGTGGCAGCGGGGTCCCCCAGCCGCGCTCGTTCCCCGCGTCCACCCAGACAACGGCACAGAGAGAGCCCCGTCCCCGTCCCCACCCACTGGGGACAAACCCCAGCGCCGAGCCCCCGCCGCGGTGACAGCCGGTGGCACTCACATGTCCCAGGAGAGGCGGGCGGCGGGAGCGGGCCTGGCTGGGCGCATCGCCTTTGTTCCTCTCCCATGGACGGGGAGCAGGCAGGGAAGGCTCAGAGGCGCTTGGCAGCNCCACTGCCACCTCCACCACCACTGCCACCACCACAAACAGACACTGCCACCACTGCCACCACCATGGATAGACACCGCCACCACCACCACCACTGCCACCACCATGGATAGGCACTGCCACCACTGCCACCACCATGGACAGGTACTGCCAGCACTGCCACCACCACTGCCACCAGCACGGACAGACACTGCCACCACTGCCACCACCACTGCCACCACCATGGATAGACACTGTCATCACTGTCACCGCCACTGTCATCACCACAGACAGACACTGCCACCGTCACCACCGCTGATGGGCAACACTGTCACCACCACTGCCGCCACCACCACTGCCACCATGGACAGGCATCGCCACCGCTGCTGCCACCGCCACCACTGCCACCAACATGGACAGACATCTCCATCACCACGGACAGACATCACCACCGCTGCCACAGCCACCGCCACCACCTTCCAGCCCCAGGGTCAGGATGAGCGTTCCCACGGACCGGAGCAGACCCCCATCAGCCCCTCCCCATGGAGCTGGGCCATCCCCACCAGGACACAGCCCATGCCACAGCCCCCATGCTCCAGCCCCAGCCCTGTGCTGGGGGACGAAAGGGAGGCAAAGGGATGTGACCGAGGTCATTTGGTGCTGGACATCCCAGTGGGTGCCGCCCCGCGCCCTAAATGCTGTCACCTACATGGTGGTGGTGGGAGGGAGGAGGCTGTGCCCCGCTCCTCCCCTTTCCCCAAAGCCCATCGCTCTCCCCCTGTCCTAGATCGCACTGAGCTGACCCAGTTTTAAGTGGGACTGACGCCTCTCCAGCCCCAGTGAGACACCTGCACTGCAAGGACGAGACAGTGCAGCACTCCGTGATGGCAAAGCCCTAATTAGCTGGTGGGCACGCGTCGGAGCGGAGCAGAGCATGGCGACATCGGTGACAAGGAAAGCGCAGTGCCAAGGACACCCTGCAAGGAGCCAGGAGTCCCAGCGCTCCGGGCTGGCCTGGTTATCAGCGGAGTGAACATGGCAGAGGGGACAGCGGGTCTCCTGGGGAGCAGGGAGAAGGCAAACCAACGGGCCACCATGGGCAGACATGGAGAGAACTGGACAGAAGCGTGGGGATTGATCAACCCTGGGTAAAGCTGTGGTTCCACGTGGCCTCCATCCCATTGGGATGGCCACCATGTGCCACCGTGGTCAGTGCCACCATGCCAGCTGCTGCCATCAGAGTGCAGGTGTGACAGCATCCATAATGGGTCACGCAGGGACTGGGTCCCACCCACACTGCGTGTCACCTCCCTGCCCACCTCTGGAAGCTCTCCAAGGGCAGCCATGTGCTTGGGGGAGTGAGGTTACCTGGGGGAAGGCAGGAGCTGTCCCCCACTGACTCACTTGGTTATTCTGGATGCTCAGTGGGATGGATGGATGGTCTGCAGGATGGATGGATGGTCAGTAGGATGTGCAGGTGCTCAGCAGGATGCTGGATGCTCAAGGGATCCAGGGGTGCTCATGGTATGGATGGGTGGTCAGTAGGATGTTGGATGGTCAGTGGGATGTTGGATGATCAGTGAGATGTTGGTTGGTCAGTGGGATCCATGGAAGCTCAGCGGGTTGTATGGATGCTCAGCGGGGTGTCAGGGTGCTCAGCAGGTTGTGTGGACCTTCCAAGTGTGAGCACAGGGACCCTGCTAAGCTCAGGGGATGTGCCCCTGGCAGACCCTCTGCTGACCCCACTGCTGAGGTCCTCCCCAAAAAGCAAGAAGGGAAAGGCACAGAGCTCCTGGAGGAAGCTCTTGGTGCACGTCATCCTCACCACGTCCCAGTGATGCCACCTCCAGGTCAGCACTTTGTCCCAGTGATGTCCCATCTCCCTGCAAACTCAACCACCTGCTGCCCCACCACTGAGGGAGCTGTGGGGACACATCCAGCTGTCCCTGTGTCCCCAGCCGGCAGCCAGCCCGGGGTAGGATGACAGCTCACCCCAACGCAGGAGATGGTCCCATCCCACCTTCCCAGCAAGACGGTGGCCTCTGGAGGTCACTGGAGGGATAGGACAAGGGATGGTGGTTTTGAACTGCAAAAGGGTGGGTTTGGGTTCGCTATTGGGATTCACAATGGAGATGGTGAGGCACTGCCCGGAGCTGTGGGTGCTCCATTCCTGGAGGTGCTCAGGGACGGGCTTTGGGCTCTCTGTGTTGTGTGCTCATGGACACTGTGAGCCCTCCTGGCCACATCCATCCCACGTGGTACCCACGGCACAGACACACACACAGCGGCCGTTTCTCCCCCAAAATCGCTCTCCCTGCTGGAGGCCGGGTCTCCAGCCGCATCCTCCTCTCCCCTCCCTGCAGAGGGCACGGGGCCAGCGCTTGGCTCCGCGCCTCCCTCCACGTCCACCCCGCAGCAGCTGCGTGCTCGGCATTCCTGCTCCGTGCAGGACGGAGCCTCCAGCCCCCAAAACCTCGCAGCAGGCGGAGCACGGCCACGCTTCACCCTCGGCTGTGCCCCAGAGCACCGTGCCGTGCATGGAGCTGAGCCAGCACCGTGCAGCATCCTCCGGGTGGGACATGGGAGTGGGACGTGGGAAGGAGAGAACAGAGGCAGGATGCTGGCTCAGAGCTGTGCCCCAGCACCACCTTCCCCTCTCCCAGCTCTCTGCCCCACGGGGGTGGCAAGCAGCACCTCCAGCCCTGGGGTTTGGCTGGAGGGGACGGGCACAGGGCTGGAAATGCAGCGGGTGGGCGTTGTGTCCCAGCAGCAGGCAGCCGCCCACGCCTCGGCGCCGCAGGAAACATCTCACGCCCCGGTGCAATCACTCCCAAAGTATTTGTGATTCACAGGATTCCTGCAGCCCCGGCGGGGCTGTCCCATGCGGGGCAGGAAGGCTGAGGTCACGGTCCAGCAGCACACGTGGTGCTGGCACCGATGGGCGCGTGGCATCGCGCCGGTTCGGCTCAGCCCATTGCATGGGGCAGATCCCGGGCATGGGCCCCAGACTGCTCTCCCCCAGGGATGTGCTCTCCCTGCAGTGATCTCTGAGCCTTCAGCAAAGAATCCTGGCCCTCCAAATAACATAACAATGAAAGCACTGGGACAGGGGTTAAGGAAACAGGGAGGGATGAGCCAGCCGCAGGGCAGTGGGAAGTGGCTGTAACCATCTCCTGTCCCCCCTGGACACAAAAACTCAGTTTTTAGTGGTTTTGCTGTGTGTGGAGCAAGGAGGTTTCTGGGCAATCACAGCACATGGTGGGGACAAGGGCTGACCCCCGGGTTTCCAGGCTCACCCCAGGCTGGGGATGCACGGACGCAGGCAGCCTGCTGAGCCCCGTCCCATCACCCAGCCCTCCAGCACCTCTCCAACCCCCACCCCTGCGGATAATTCGGGTGGGAGGGGACCTCCTGCTCTAAGCATCTGAGGCCAGGATGGGTTGCTCTGGGTGGCAGGAAGGCTCCAGCACTGGAAGCCACCCCAGTTTTGGTGACGTGCCCCATCGCTTGGTCCCTCCTCACATCCAGATTGGCTGGCATGGGGTGGGCAGATCTCAGTGGGATGCTGGTGGGGAGGGGACCACCTCCTCCTGGAGCCAGGGCAGAGCTGGGGACACCCTCCCTTTGCACCTCCGGGTGGGAGGGCTCCTGCACCGTGCCACGTCCCCACCGCAGTGACTTCGTGGCTTTTCCCTGGAGGGAAGCGGTGTCAGGAAGCGAGGGGACAGCGCAGGGCACGTGCCGTGGGCATGGACCTCCTCCTCCCGCCCCGACCGACGCTCCCCAGCCCGGGGTGGGAGCAGCTCGGCTCCCTGCAGCCCAGCAGCCCCACACACCTCCAGCACACGTGTCGGTGCCGCCAGGTCCCGGCTCCGCTATCTGTCACACGCCGTGGGGTGCCAGCTGGAGGGTGGCACGTGCTGGCATCGCCCTGCTGGGACGGGACGACCCACGCTCTGTTTCAAGGTGACTCCATTGAGGTCCCAGCGCTGCGCCAGGCCTGGGGACATCTGCAGCAGCACAGGAGGTGCTGGAGCTCTCCAGGAAACCCCCCCAGCTTCACTTCCTTCCCCTCCACCCGCACACGTCACCGCCAAGCGCGAGGGGACGGCCCCGAGAGCAGCGATTTGGGCACTGCTCAGCCCCAGCAAAGGGCACTGCTGGGTCTGGGGCCGGTGCCTGAGCCTGGGGGCTGCTCCTCCTGCTGCCCCAGCTCTTGGCTTTTCCTTCCCCACACACCCCAGAGCTCTCCTGCTCGGGAAGAGGCCCTTCTCCCCTCGCTCCCCATCTCCCAGGGCAGGAGGAGCAGCACCATCCCGGATCCCCCATCCGTGCCCCCTCACTGTGCCCGGGGCTGGGAGAGAGCACAGCATGCGGCACGATGTTCCCGATGGCACGCGGCCCCGACAGCGCTGGCTCCACTTTAAAGAGTAACTTTATCCCGTAATAACAAACAGGAGAGGCCAAGCTCCTCCCCAGCGCCGCTTCCTTGGCTCCAAGGAGGGGGACAGTGCAGAGAGCCAACGTGGGCTGCCAGAGCACGCTGCTGGCGGGGCCGAGGGACACGGCAGGGGATGCTCTGCAGGAATGGCCCCTACATCAACCTCCCCTCCTGCTGTGGGGCTGAGCACAGCACACCCCAGCCTGGGGCAGCAGGACCCCATCCCCCATTCCTACAACCATCAGTGCATGGATGGGACCCCCAAGGTGGAAGACCCAACTGTGGTGTGCCCATACCCAAGCGTGTGCCCCATAAAGCCAATGGGACCCTGCCCAACTTTCTCCAGACTTTTCCCACCCTGCAGACCCCCAGGGACCCCTCCCTGCCCAGCACCTTGGGTGGTCCCAGCCTGGGGGAGCAATGCTGGGCCCCCTCGTTTCGGCTTGAGGTGCTGTCACTGCGTTGTCCCCAAGGTGCTGGTGGCTGGTGGATGCCTCAGTGCCATCCCAACCCCACGGACACCCACACCCAGGCACCAGGAGGGCCCAGCTCCAGCGTGGAGGGTCGAGCTGTGCTGATAGGAGCCAGCTGCCCAGGGAGTGGTGGGGTCACCATCCCCGGAGGTGTTCAGGAACCGTGGGGATGTGGCACTGGGGGACATGGTGGGATGGGCTGGGGTTGGGCTTGGGGACCTGAGAGGTTCCCAGAGGAAGCACCGGGCAGGACCTGGCCTCACAGTGGGCAGAGACAGCAGGGAGGGAACCACAGACACCTTCACACCAAAGCCACCCCAGTACCCTCTGTCACGAGGTAGCTGTGGGGACGTGCCAGCAGGAGCCCTTGGGACGCAGCGTGGCTGGGGAAGGTCCCCAAAGCCAGCACTGAGCTGCTGGCACTGACCTGGAGCACTCACAGAGCCTCCTGTCCCAGCTGAAGGGTCAGGGAGCAGCGGGGTCTGGGGAGCCGCTTCCTCCTGGCTAACAATAACACAAAGAAGGGGATGCTGGCAGGGCTGGGGGGGCAGATAGCAGCCTGCAGCCCCGTGGCTGCAGCGTGCAGGAGGAAGCCTCTGCACGTTATCTGCTGCCACACTCAGCCCCAGCACTGCCTGGGCCGGGCGTGTTTCCCATGAGCTGCATTCCCCCCCCCCACCAGCTCTGCCCCCAGCTGTCCCTGTGCTTCCCCTGCACTGTGTTCCTGACCTGCCTGCTGCTGCTGCTCCACCTCCCAGTGCCATCCCCACTGCCCTCCTCTGCTCCTCTCCTCCTGGGGCAGCTGTGCCACCCACGGGGCTCTTTGCCCATCCAGGCATGGGAGGCTGCCCCGACCCTGGTGCAGAACTGCCCGTGGGTCCCATCCTGGGCAGTGCCACCGGGACTGTCCGTGTCCTTCCCACGCTGTCCTGACCCGTGGATGTGTCCCACCCCAGCTCCTGGTGCCACAAGCCTTTGCCAGAGGCTTTGGGTTGTTCAGACCAGATGGGAGACCCCGGGAAATGGGGTGGCACGGCACTGCCACCGCCACTTCTTAGGCAAATTCCTCAGTTTTTCTGGGGCTGGGTCCTCTGCAGATGTGCATGTTACAAGCTGGGCAAAGCTCTGGCTGAGTTCATGTCTGTCCTATGGATAAGAGCAGGGATGGCTCAGGGAGATCCCGCTTTCAGCTGCTGAATATACATGGATCTGAAAGCCTCTCGCCCTGTCCCCGCTTGCTGTGCTCCCACAGAGCCAGGTGGGGTTGGCATTTCAGCTGAGCCCTGCAAAAAGGACACAGTGCCTGGTGCTGGCTCTCCTGGGATGCTCTGCTGCAGCCTCCCCATCTCCCATGGCCTCTACATCCCCATGGTGGCACTGCCAGCATCCTCCCCCAGGACAGCGGCAGGAAAGGGCGGGTGTGGAAGGAGGGAAAGCTGGAAGAGTGAAGAAATCAAGAGAAGCCAGAAATCCCCTCCCTGGCCAGCTGAGAGGCAGTGGGTGCGACCAGGCTCCGTCCCGGCGAGCAGGGGGAGCACAGGGCTCTGCCACTGCCCAGCACCGGGAGATAAGGCTGACACAAAGGGCAAAGGGAATGAGCAAGGCAGGAAACATCAGGCTGGAGAGGAAGCGTGGAGATAATCAGCTGCGTGAGCACAAACACCCGGAACTGGTGCAGAGGAAAAGCCGACAGCGCTTGGCAAGCAGTGCAGCGGGGAGAGCTGTCCCCTCGCCGAGCTGCCCTGGGGAATGCGTGTCCAGGAGCGAGGTGCTGGGCTGTAGCTTCAGGACTGTGAAAGAGCAGCAGGGAGAAAAACCACGGGGTGATGGAAACATGGAGGAAGAGGCACCCAGCCCTCATCCACGCACCTGTCCCTCTGCTGCCTGTGGAAGGAGCCCGGGCAAGGCAGCTTGGCTGGGAAATGGAGGCTCAGGGAAAGCTCTGGGTTCTCCTCTCCTGCAAGCCAGGCTGCTCAGCTCACCTGGTTCTAAGGAGCCCTCGGCTGCTTTTCCCCATAGTCCCCCAAGGGGAAGCTCCTTCCAGAAGGGGAAGGTATGAGTGGAAACCTTTTTAAAACTGAGACAACCCAGCACTACCTCAAAGCCCTTCCCTTTGGGGCTGTTGCCACCTCCTGAGCAAAATCCTGCAACCCAGTGCTGCCTGACGCTGCCTGCTGCAGCCCCTCCACCCAGCAGACGTGCCATCCCCACACTGTGCTCCCCCTGGCTTTCCCCCACCCAGGGATCCCGTGCCCATCTGCTGGGGCTCACCTTCTGCTCAGCACAGCCTAAAGCAGGGCAGACAGACTGCTCTAACACCAGGTTATTTCTTACAGAGAACAGCTCCAGGCCAGGGCAGAGCCAGTCTCAGTGAGGGCACTGCAGCTGGGAAAAGGCACAGGCACTAATTGATTTTACTACATTTATTAGTGACTTGGATGCAGGGATCTCTCTGCATCCTGGTGGCAGAGTCCCAGGTGGTTCACGTGCAGACCGCAGCGAGCTGAGCATCCCAGGGACTCGGGGCACCCAGGCACCACGTGGTCCCTGGCAGGAGCTCACCAAGGAATCACCTTGCCTTCCCAGTTGAGCAGCATCCCGCTGTGCTTCTCTGAGAGGATGGGCAGCACGGAGAGCAGCCCCTGCACACTGGTGTCCACCGTCAGGTCAGCCTGCAAAGAGCAAGCAAGGAGCAGGGCTGAGACCCCCGGCACTCCGCAGCACCCACTCAGCTCACAGCCACCCCAGCAGGGCTCCCTCCACCTGCACTGGGGAGGCCCACAGGAGGTGGGAGGGATCGGTTATGTGGGAGGACATTTGGGTATCTTCATGGTTTGGATGGAGGTGGCATGGGCCAGGAAGCCTTTAGGGGCAGCTGCAGGAACCACACACACAGAGCTTGGCCAAAAAGGCCGTGTAGAAGGTCCTGCTGCAAGCAGGGTGCTACATGCAGGTTTCTCAACACCCCACGGTTACAGGGAACACCCCCACCCCAAAACAGGGATCCCGTGGTGCCAACAAGCTCTTAAGGATGAGTGCTATGAGATGGAGGTCTCATCCTATGGGTGAGACCTCCTGGGCCTGCAGCTGTGGGTTTTCCTTTCCTGCAAGCCAGGTTCCTTGTGGGAAGAAGGGGCACAGGGTGAAGGTGCTGCTCCTCCCCTCCCTGCTCTATCAGATTTGGGTTCTCTGCACATCTCTGGGGCAGCCCAGAGCCTTTCCATCCTTAAACAAGCCTCCTGCTAGCCCTGGGTGCAGGGCTCTGGCACAAGACGTGCTGATGAGACCTCCAGGTGCACCCAGCAGTGAGGTCTGCACCCCGCTCAGCCAGCACCCACCTCCTGGGTGCCCATGTCGGTTTTCACCCAGCCGGGGTGCAGTGCCACGCACAGGATCCCGGCCTCCCCGTAGCTCAGAGCCTGGCACTTGGTCAGCATGTTGAGGGCAGCCTGGGGGAGGAAGGAAGCAGTGAGCAGTAGAAAGCACCATGCACCGACCTGCACCCCCATCTCTGCCTCAAGCTGAGGGAAAAAAACCAATGCCACGTCTTCAGGAGATGGAGCACAGTGCACATATCCCCTCGGTGGGCAGGGACTGGGCATGGAGGTGCCCAGAGAATACCTGGGGCAACCAGCACTTTTATGCCCTCCCCAGCTCACGAGCCCCCACCTCCCTACCTTGCTGCAGCGGTAGGAGATGACAGGCTTGAAGTAGGACTCGGCAGTTTTTGCGATGGACCCCAGGTAGCTGGAGATGTTGATGATGGCTGCCTTGTTGCAGCTCAGCCCCTTTTCCGTGCTGTCCTGGGCAGCCTTCTTCAAGAGGGGCAGGAACGCCTGGGGAGAAGCAGCCTGCTGGGTGCCCGTGCCTCCTGCTAGCCCCGCTGGCAGCAGCCACAGCCCAGCCTATGGCAGGGGCAGGGAACAGCAGGAAGCCATCAGAGCATGGGGTGGGAGCACCATCCCCCCCTTCCAAGGCCTTGGGAAACTTTGGAAAGCGCTCTGGGATCTCCACTGTGACCACAGAGAGCAACGAGGTGGTCCCCAGAGTTACCTGGGCCATCAGCAGTGGCCCCACCGCGTTGGTCTTGTACATCTGGATCATCTCATCAGAGTCCACCGTCTCCAGCGATGACGCCGGGTTGTAGACGCCGGCGTTGTTTATCAGCAGGTTCAGGCCCGCGCCGTTCAGCTTCTCCTCCACAACCTTCACCGCGTTGACGATTGCTGAGGGATTTGCAACATCTGCAGTGACAGAGAATGGGCTTTGAGAGCCGTGGCTGCTCCCGTTTCCCCAGGCTTTTCCATCCCCTCCTGGGGCCAGAGCAGCCTTGGGGCAGTCTGGGCACCCACGGTGGGTATCGCTGTGACCATCTCTGAGAGGAGGTGCTGGGGCAGACGGGGCAGGCTGTAGGGGCAAGCAGATTGCAGCACACTCCAGCTGTCCTGGCTTTCCTCCATAGGCTGCAACCCTAAAGCAGTGCCTATCCCACAGCAGCTGCTCTCACTTGCAGTGTCTCAGCCCAACTGCTCGCAGCTGGCCAGGAGCAGGTCCAGCTGTCCTCAAGGCAGCAGGACAGGTAGATGTGTTTCTGAACATCCTTGCAGTCCCTGGGCCTGGGATCCACCCAAAGGGCTCGAGGAGAAGATGGGGTTAAGCTCCTGAGAGCAGCTGAGCATCGCGACCTGTGCGGGCTCTTCCATTTGTGAGCACCAGAGGGTGCTGTGCAACCATCTCAGAGCTCCCCGGCACCCGCGAGTCCCCAAACTGCCTCCACGGAGCTTCAAGGACCTGGCCAGGGCAAAGCCACTCTGCAGACAGCCCCGTGGTGGCAAAGCACTGCTGTGACAGTCCCTGGGGGGGGACAGTCCCCAGAGGGACAGCTGGAAGCTGCCCAGGGTTGGTCTCCAGAAGGTCCCTGTCCTGCAGCCATGGGGTGAGGAGGCTCCAGGGAGGGGACAGGGAGGCACGGGGTGAGGCAGGGGTGGAGGAGCCAGGCCGGAGGGAGCTGGGTCTTCGGTGGCAGCATCACTTGAAGCCAAATGTCAGGACACGGACCCAAGTGTAGAGCTTGGAGGCAGGGAGGGGAGGTGGCTGAGAGGCAGAGTGCACCTACCCAGCTTCACCAGCTCCAGGTTTTGGTGTTTGGATGCCAGATCTCTCAGCTCCTGTGAAAAGAAACATGGAAACCATCAGCATGAGGCAGACACAATGCCAAGCACGACCCAGGGCACCAGTGATATCCATTTTGAGGGAAACCTCTTCCAGATGTTATACAGCACATGCAGAAGGCACCCAGAGCCTTTCCAGGCTCCACAAAGCAGTGCCCATTAACACAGAGCACAACACAAGCACTGGGTCCACATGCAGAACCCAGCCAGAGGGTGAGCACAAGTTATGAAGGAGCAGCTCACCCAGGAAGTAATGCAAAGTGAGCAGGGATAAGGCCAGAAGCATCTCCCAGGGGCTGCTGGAAGAGGGAATTCCTGCTGCTCCTGCCACAGCAGCATCCTCACTGCTGCAGGACACCAGCCCCACACTGCCTGCCCTTGGCTTTCCAGGTGCTTTCAGAGGGGCTGCAGCTCCTTAGGGCCCGGCTGAACATCCAGGCCTGGCTGGTGGATGCAAAGGCAGGAAAACCTTGGAGCCTGCCCCTAAAGCAGCTCCACACATAGCAGGCACAGCCCTACGTGAAGACGAGGAGGGGAGAAGGATACAGCGAGCTGCATTTGATTCTCCCCTACAAGCACCTGGCAATGTTTTTAATTCTAGGAGGGTATTTTATCATATGACAAATTCTGAGAAAACAGGTTTAAATCAGGGAGGTGTAGGGCAAGGCAGGAGCTCAAGACTTCCCTGCACCAAGAGAGCTCCCTGGCCTCAGTGCCTGCATCCTGCCCTGTTCAGCATCACTGGCCATGTAGGCTGCAAAAGCCCTGAGTGCTGCATCAGACTAAAGCAGCCTGAAGTTTGGAGAAGTCTTGTCTGGATGCAAATAGCAAAGACACAGGATTTGGAAACACTCTGGACACTACATCTTACCTGCCCAAGTGAAACGATGCCCTCTGCAAGTTCTTATGGAGTACTGTCACCAAATGTAGAGTATTCAGAATCATGGTTGGAGTTGGAAGGGACCTTTAGCGGCCATCTGGTCCCACTCCCTGCAGTGCACAGGGACACCCACAGCTCCACCAGGTGCTCAGAGCCCCCAGCCTGACCTTTGGTGTCTCCAGAGATAGGGCAGCCACCATCCCTCTGGGTACCATTTCCCCTTGTGCTATCACCTGCTGAAGAGTCTGTCCTCTTTAGCATAGCCCCCCTTTAGATACCGAAAGGCCACTCTCAGCTGTCCCTGGAGCCTTCTCTTCCCCAGGCTGCACAGCCCCAGCTCTCAGTGTGACCTCACAGGAAGGCGTTCCGTCCCTTGGATCATTTTGGTGGCCCTCCTCCAGCCCCGCTCCAGCAGCTCCGTGTCTCTCCTGCACTGAGGACTCCACATCTAGACACAGCGCTCCAGGTGAGGTCTCACAGCACAGAGCAGAGGGGCAGGATCACCCCCTCGCCCTGCAGACCACGCTGCTTTGGATGCAGCAGCAACACCTTGAAAAGGTGCCATGGCTGGACAAGGCTTATTGGAGCATCCCACAGCGAGAGTGATGCACCCTGAGCACCTGGGAGAAGCCCTCTGCTCTCAGCACTGCCCAAGCCCAGCAAGTGCGGGGGCAGAGCGGGGTGAAAGCAGATGTGAGCTAGCTCTGACCCTGCTAGCTTGGCACCAGCAGCAGGAGCACTGTGCCTGCAGCAGGGTGTGCTCTCCCTCCACTGCCATTGCCCATGAGCCAGAGCAGCTGGGCAAGGAGCTCAAAGAATCATTAAAGTTGGAAAAGACCTGTAAGATCACCTAGTGCAACTGTAAATACAGCCCAGGGGCTTTCTGGGGTGGGATTCCTGCAGGCTGAGCCCAGCACACAGTGGGGCTGTGAAGCAGAGCAGCCGGAGCAAATGCCTCCCCTGTGGCATTGCAGCAAGCAATGGCAAAACCAAATCTGGCATAGCTGGGAGGAAAGCTGGAAGTCTGGGGGTGCTCCTGTGATTTCCTGCAGAAACAACGCGTCTGTCTCATGTTTTAGCGAAACGAGGGTGGTGCTTTTGGACCCCGGTGGCCACCAACCTTACAGCCACTGAGGTTGGCAGCCATGGGCTGCTTCTCCCTGTTGTCCCCATGGCACAGGGGGCCTTTCCACCACCCTCGCCCACCGCAGGACAGGCCGTGGTGCAGCCGCAGGCCGTGCCCACAGCCCGGGCCCACAGCTTGGCCTCACCCGAGCTCACCCCGCAGCAGCTCCCGGGCCATCCCGCAGCCGTCCGGCTGCACACTGACCTTCCCCCGCGGCCCCTCGGGGTCCCGGCAGGTCGCAAAGATCCAGGCAGGCGGGTGAGGCCCCCGCAGCAGCTGCCTCACCAGCTCCAGCCCGATGCCGCGGTTGGAGCCGCTCAGCAGCACGGCGTGGGCCCGCAGCGCCGCCATGGCAGGCTGGCACCTCCTCCTGGGGCCCAGCGCGGCCGCCTGGCGTACGGCAGCGGTGCTGTGGTGCTGGGCCTCGCTCTTCTGTTACACAGTGAACTAAGCACCTCTGGGGCAAGTAAATAAAGCGGAAAATCAATAAAGAAGCAAAATTGTCGTTAAGCACGTTGTGTAACCAACGTGCTTCACCTCTCCTGCCTCAGGCCGGGAGCTGGGCGGCTCGCCTCCAGCATCCTGCTGGCAGACGGCATGGAAATATGCAAGCACCTGGTCGTGGTGAGTAACACTGGGAAGCACAACTTCGGCCTCCTGTCACAGCGGGAGCTGGCAGCCAGCATCGCTCACAGGGCCCGAGGTGCTCACAGGGCTCCCCATGATGTGCCGTGAAGGGGGAGCGTGCGGCTGCTCCGCTGGTGGGAGCTGGGCCTCAGTGCCGAGCCCAGAGGAAAGGCTCCAAGCAGCTCTCACTGAATGCTTCCCAATGTGGGAGCTGCTTGGTCCAGTTCTGGGCTTCAAAACAGGTTACTGGGGAAACGGGATTTTTAGAAATTGTGTTCGATGTGAGGCTTGCAGGAGGTTGTGGAGAGAGAAAGGAAAGAGGGGAAGGAAAGAGAGAAAAGAAGGAAGAAGAAAGGAAGGAAGGAAGATAGAAAAAAGGAGAAAAAGAAAGGGAGAAAGATAAAAAGAAAGAAAGCAAAAGAAAGGAAGGAGGGAAGGAAGGAAGCAAGGAAGGAAGGAAAGAAGGAAGGAAGGCAAGAAAGAAAGAAAGAGAAAGAAGGCAAGAAAGAAGGCAAGAAAGAAGGAAAGAAAGAAAGAAAGGAAGAAAGGAAGAAAAAGGAAGAAAGGAAGAAAGAGAGAGAGAAAAGAAAGAAAGAAAAGAAAGAGAGAAAAGAAAGAAAGAGAGTAAGGGAGAAAGAGATAGAAAGAAAAGCCCTTGTAACTTTCTGCAGTCTGATAAAGCGTGATTCTGAAAAGCCTTTGTAACTTCCTGTAGGCTGACAAATTGTGATTCTGCTATTATCAGGCTTTGGAATGCTTGACTGTATAAATACAAACGTTTTCAAACCCGGGTTTTCTCTGCACCTTTTACCCACGATGAGGTCTGTGGCTTTAGTGTGCGTACAGGTGATGACAGCAGGTATGATTACAGCTGTTGGCACGCTCAAGCAGCAGGGAGAGTTGTAAAGCAATCGAAGAGAAGATTGTTGTAAACAAAGCACCGGGAGGGGTACCAGAAGGATCATTAAAGCCCACAGAACTCTGCTGACCTGAAATGAAAGCTAGCATGACAAAGCAGTTACAGCATCTGCACTTTGATCTTTTCTATCTTCAATTCTCTGATGTGAAAGCATGTTTCTTTGTGATTTTACTCATTGAAGACTGTGGAGTTGCCTTTGCCCTTGACCCAGGCCTCCTGGGCTCCAAGCAAGAGTTTTGCCTTATGCCTTTCCACGGGCCCACCTGCATGGAGCAGTCTTGCAGATCCATCACAGAGTGTACAGTGTTATCAGCATACATACAGACTTGTTGATCATGCATGGCACTTACACTTTACAACAGCTTGGAGAGATCTGGGGCCCGTTTCAGAACGTCTCCGTGCAGCAGCCCCTGGTGTTCTCCATGTGACCCTTACAGTGAATCACAGAACCACCACAGAATCATTGAATGGTTCAGGTTGGAAGGGACGTTAGAGATCATCTTGTTCCAACCCCCCTGCTACGGGCAAGGACACCTCCCACCAGACCAGGTTGCCCAAAGCCCCATCCAGCCTGGCCCTGAATACTTCCAGGGAGGGGGCAGCCACAACTTCTCTGGGCAACCTGTTCCAGTAAATGTCCTGTCCTGCTGCTGGGACAGACATCCCTCACCAATGGGATGTGAAGCCAAGCTGTTCCCTACAGAAAAACGAGTCCTCTTTGATGTTTTAATCAGCAACTCGGACACAGAAGTTCAGTGCACCCTAAGCAAGTTTGTGGATAATAATGTAAGAAGGATATCAAAATGTTAGAATGTGCCCAAAGGGGCTGTGAGATGGGGATGGTTCCGGAGGGTACGGGGTGTGGGA
>WBMW01002685.1:89190-143266 GCA_013396635.1 Penelope pileata | reverse complement strand
CAGTTAGAAACTAAGACAAAAATAAAACAAGAAAAATTCTCAAGGACTAGGTGGAGATTGATTCTTACTAAGACCATGACTTTTCTCAGTCTTGTTTTTATTGAACCCTTCCCCAAGACTTTCTTTGATTTTACCTAAAGAAAGAAAAAATGTAATCTATTTAATGAAAAGAGTAACACCAGACTACTTTCTACGATATAGCTTTCCTACCTATATATATATTTAGCACGTTGTGTTTAAATTACAAAATTACTAACGATCAGAATTGGAAAATACAGTACCTAAATCAATCCTCTGCCGTTAGGTTTTGTAAAATAAATATTGTATGTTCTCTCAGAGGCCATCAGAGAGATAGAATTCAAAGATCTTCAGGCAGTGAGCCTGTCTAGCTAAGTTAGACAATGTGCAGTATGAGAAGCCAGTTCTATTCAGTCCTATTGCAATCTATATGTTACAGTATATATATGTGCAATTGTTTTACTGAATGAAGGCCCAAAATATTAGGGTGGGATCTTGTACAAAATAAGGCAGCAGCAGTGCTTTCACTTATTAAGTAGTTTGAATGTAAGAAGTGGGACAGAGTTGAGTCCATTTCAGCTTGGTAAGTTTTGAATTGACATCAGAAGAGGAGGCACTATTCACTAGTTGTAAGTCATTGAGGTGTATGGTAGAAACGTACTATTTGTACCCTGTGAAGCTCAGCCACTGTGCAGTCATAAATGCAAGAAAGGGTGTGTAGACATAAGTGAGATTCACAAATCTCATCCACTGGAATAGGAAGGCGTTTCTTTCTAGACCCAGACTTTCACTGGATCTAGAAAGGTAAAAGCTGTTCTAGGAACAAAAAGCAGAACCTTGCATCTCTCGTGGATCATTCTTCCTATCATTGAATACAAGCAGGTATCATAATATCAAGATATGCTTCAGGCATTTGCATCCAGAAGAGGCACAGATGTGATATGTAGTGGACTAAAGCACTTTCAGAGCAAATCTCCCAGTCATCCCCATTTATCATGCTTTAGATAACACTACAGAACAGTCTTAGGGCTCATGAGATAATTCATTTTGGGTGAAACCCAAGTGGAATATATGTTCCATGATTGCATCTAGTATGGTCCAGTTAGGAGCGGGATGTTCAGTGTGTTGAACTAAGATAGGTGTAGTTTGGAGTAAAACCCTGTCCCGCTCCGATTATCGGAGTGAGGGGAGATTCTGTAACATACCCGGAGTGAGATTAAGACGCAAACGAGGTCAAATGTTGTCCGACCAGTTTAATGGGAATTCTGGCCAGTGAGGGAGATGGGGATGGGGAAGCAGGCGATAGTAAAAGATCGGACATAAGAGCAAGGGTTACAAATAGAAAGCGGGGACAGTCACCACCATGGATCCCACGCCGTTCTATCAGACCAGGAATATCTTCAGGCCTTTGTGGGAGCGAGGGAGCGAGAGCGCAGGAGGAGCAGCAGCAAGCAGGCATCAGGCCGTCAGGTCTCAGGCAGCAAGCAGGAGCAGGCTTCAGGCAGCAGACGTCAGGCATCGTCAGGCATCAGNCCCTGGTCTGCAAGCCTTTGGGCAGGTGGGCAAACCTTGAGACAAGAGAGTTCTCACAGCAAACTTTGAGACAAAAGATTCCAAAACAGTCTCTTACAAACCCTGAATGCGTATTTGGTTAACAGGGATTCTCAGCACCATCTCACTTTGCAGCATGGATTCCCTTTAGTCTTAGTGATTTTTTTTATTATTATTATTTTTAATTCTATTTTCTTTTTCTATAGATAGAGCTTCTAGGTGATGCTAAGAATCCTGCCCTAGCTGAGTAGAACTATGTCTCTCTACTGTCTGGGGAGTTCTAACTTTTGCTCTTGATGGAATTCCCCTAGGCACAAATCTTTTCCACATGACAGCATCAGGAATTTGTAACACACTGCATTCATTGTTTTCTAACAAATATATATTTTCTCCTCATTTCAACATACTTTATGTAGCAGCCAAAACCTGAAATTGGCAGAATTCCTTTTGTCTGTTTTATAGAACACTGTTGTTCTATATGCTATATTCCTATCCCATAAGTTGAGAATGCTGTTAAGTGCTTCAAATCCAATAAAAACTTAGTAAAATAATTTCTTATAAATACTGCTATTGGAATTTCAGTGGTGACAGTTTTTAATGTAGAGAAACCTTATCTGAAATTTACTGATAGTCAGTAAGTGGTAAGAGAAATAAAATTCTAACTGCAGTTACAGTATGTTGGTTTTGCTATGTCAAGCAAGCAATGTCATTAGTGCATCAATAAAAGTATAAACATGTGTCTTGAAGTTTGCCTTTCATTCATTAAAATAAAAAGCATTTCCAAAGAGCCAAATCAAAACAAATGCTATCTTTTTGAAATATTAATTTCAGATATTAGAGTCTAGCTTTGATGTGTCATACCATATGGATGGATTACAAGAGATAAAAATGCCAGTGAAACGACATCTAAGATGCAGGTTTGAAGCACTGTGCTTCAGCAAGATGCTTGTAAGCCCAGGTTTTTTCCCCTTTATTCCTTATGTTTTCACTTGAATTGACAGCTACCAGATGAAATCTATGGCCTGACCCATGTTGCATCCACTCCTCACCGGAAAAAATCTCTATCATTGCTGATCAATGTGTATGTTGCATTTTATTATGCAGCTCTTTTGTATCTATATGGAATATATTTTTTCAAAATTCTTGGAGGCTTTATGCTGTATTATTTTATGAAAAATAAAAGGAAAAGCATATGTTTCAGAAGGCCTGAGAACTCACTGTATATCTTTGCTTCTAAGTTCTTGACTTCACAGGCAGTCTTTATCTAAAATTGATCCTTCCACTAGTGAGAAAAAGCAAATCTTGATTTTTATTTGCATTGCAGCTCTTTTGCAGCTCCCTCAGCGTGAAGCTACTACTCAACTGCGAGTGCTGTATCTCAAGGCCACAACATTAGCAGATTGATATAGAAAAGCTGCAGTGTAAGTGCAAGTGGAATTAAGATTATTAATTCGTTGTGGCCCCACAGTGTCCTCAGTAAGAGGTTTTTAATATGCTAACTTACCTAGATAAGTTAGATCAGTAGGGTTAATAGAGTGTGTTGCTTCTCACTAACAAGCTTGCATTGTTTATGTGCTTTTTGGCATTTCAGGCAGCCTACTTTGTCCTTAAGTTATGGAGTGGTTTATGAGTTGTAGAGCCATAGTTCAGTGAAACTGAAAGCTCAGCAATGTACAGAGAAAGTCAGAAGGGAGAATAAAAATCAGAAAATCATATTTATTACAATGTAGTGAATAGTTAAACAGAAATGTTTCATAGAAGTGGTCCAATTTGGCCAAAATATCAAGAACAAATTATACTGATGAATGGCCAACACAGCTTCTTAGCTGTAGGAAATCTGGGCTTTCTAAGTCTACAGCCTTTCAGGAGCTGACCTTGTAACCAGGAACTTCTATTCAAATTGTTCCAAGGCTTTAACACCCAATAAATGTGTCCCTTTTAATGGAGTATGTCAGCATTTGAATTTGGTTGGTTTTTGTAATCAGATTGAAATTAGATTTTGGAATATCAAATTCCCTCATGAAGTGAAGTGACCTTCTTCTGCACAGATAAAATGGAAAATAATCTTGTGATGCAAGGGAAACGCTGTAATTTGCAGCAGCTGTTAGATTTTTTCAAAGACATCTCCTTTTATTATTAGATTATTTATGCAAGGGCTGATGGGTTTCCCCATCAAACATGCACAGCTCAGTTGTGAGGGTGTTGACAAGGAAGTCCCTGTTTCACAAAATATTATGTTTGTGAAGAGTAAGCAGCCAAATTATGACTTTCAGGTGTATTTACCCCTCTCCTCTCAGGTGAATGTATTTTCAATAATGTTCACAGTATCTGCAAGCAAACATAATAAAATTCAAGTTAGGTTTTACTCTTCTGTAGGTTAGTGAAGCTAGCAATAGTGGCAGAGGCACTACAGCTGGCCGTTGCAAGGCTTTTAGAGTCCCAGATGTATTCATTTTTCTCAGTTCATGTTTGGGTGGCTGATGCTACAAAAGAAGCCTCAAATGCTTGTTATTTTTTCAAATGTAAAAGTTCCTGCGGAAGTGGTACTTGATTAATGAAGAGCTTGCATAAAAAGTGCAGGCAGGTAAGCAAATATTCCATGCCAAATTCTGATGCCGTTTTGTGTCATTGTTTTGTTTACGTGCTCAGATACAGGATCATGGCACAAAGACTATGAAGTATAACAGTAGATTCCTAGACTTAAAGTTCTGTTTGAATATTGGCAAGTATATCTAACACATATGTTAGTGAACCAAAGAGGAGAAGATACAGGAAAGGTCACCTATAATTACCCCTGATAATGACTGTAAATGGATTGTGTAACAAAGGAAATGAGAAAGCCTGGCAAATGTCTTCTGTTTCCAAACCCAGTGACCATTGAAACTGCTATTTTGTTTATGCTGTCCCAGTTTTCCTCTGCTCTTTGTCAGAGACAAATCAAGAGTGATAGTACACGTTTACATACTATCCATGTCTTGAAAAACAGAAAGTGAACTTCATGTATTAGCTTCCGAACCTTTTACAATGGGGGGAGGGGTGGAATATGTTTAGGAAGGCTCTACTGTTTGAAATGTTTTAACAATGCATACTAATTTGCTGTGACTTTCAGAGAGAAAAGCACTGGCAATTTTAACATTTGTGACATGTATGAATTTAAGACTATGCAACACTGTGTAGAACTTCAGTGCAGTCTCACAGCTCTTTTTTCCAGATGATCCATCTTTTTCAGCTATTGGTTAAAGTAAACAGATTCATGTGCTAACAGAAACCAAGAAACAGTGAACTTCAGGTTCAATTTGATTAGCATGATGAAATACGGTGCTGCTTTGAAAGGCATAGATTTTCCAATTTGGGAATATCTATGTCTACACTATATTTTCAACGTGTTTATTTAATGCACCTGTTTCTTGCTACATTGCATTCTGGTAACTTTAAGGAGGAGAGAATAGTATGGCTCTGATGTCAAATGAGAACTGAACAGAAACACAGTTGCTGCCTTGGCCTGTGATGCAGGATGATGTATGGTGATGGTAATAGGTGAGGAGAAAAAACACAAACCCTTGCAGAATTCCTTCTATCTCTGGCATGACTGTACCCAAGGACTATATTTGTGAAAAGCATGTTTTATCTTCTAAAGGTCAAAGATGTATAGGAACTTTATGGGCATATGGTAATTCCTCTTTCTATCAATTTAACATACTTGCTTCATATTGTCAATAACCAAATACATGGCACTAGAAAGGGTATTACTGATATAGTATAACAGAGTTTTATATGGAAACTGTAGTTGAAAAGGGACAGTACCTGGGACAGAAGGAATTGCTGGGACCGGAAAGGAAAGCACATGCTTTGAAAGGCTGTGGGTAAGTTAACAATCTAAGGGAGAGGCACAGACCAGAAGTGTGGTGATTATAAGTGTTAACATCAGCCTAAAAATTTCATGCTGTAGTTTTTGTCCCAACTGTGATAAATGGGTAGACAATGCACGTATTATCAGAAATAACGTGAAATTTAATTCTTGCTCTCAGTCACACGATTGTATATTTTGCTCCTGAATATGATGGAAACATCTGTGTTTGGATAGATGGGATCAGGAAAGATCTTCTCTCTACCCTCCTCGCTATCCAGTTAAGTATCCTGGCTTTATTTCATTTGTTGATACATTATTACAATACAATACAAAATTATTACAATACAAAATAAGAGATTTAAGGTAGGAGTCATAAGCAACTCATGACATTAGATAGATAGATTTAGTTTGAGACTGCATTAACTACTGTAAGGTAATTTTGTGTCTGCTCAATCTACTTTTACCAAAGGTAAACTGTCTCCCGACTATCATGGGGAAACCAGGCAGTAGATTTGCATCATCTTAGGCCACTCCATAACAGTGGCACATGTAGTTTAAAATGCTGAAAGTCCTCATACATGTTTCCTGTGATAACTTGTTCAGGAAACAGTATCCGAAGAAGATTTTTCAGAGAATGCATCATCTTTAAAAACAGCCTTAAAGTTGTTATACTTGAATTACTGATAATTAATCCTTCCAAACTAACCTAATATCTCGTTGCTCCATCTATATATTGAGGACTTTTTCCCTTAAAAAATGAAAACAGTATAAAATATCATTTTCTTGTCACTCTCAATCAGACTGTTAGCTTTTTGAAAATATACTGAAGCAATAGGGAAATCCAGAGAGTAAGGAGCCATTCCCGTTAAAAGAGAAAAGCTGTAAATCTAAGCACAGATACAGGAGAGCCTAAATTCTGAACCTCTAGACTTCCATTATTCTGAGCTTAATTAACATCTCTGCCTCAATTTCCCCATTAAAAAATGAGAAGCAATAAAATACTTACCTTCATATTCACGGGAAAGCTCTGTTGGTAATTAGATGCTGTCAGACAGAATTGCTGTAAATTACAGTAATTACTGTTCATTAATTAATTCTGTCAGTTTTGTGTTTTATTGTACTGTACTGTCATAGTGCTATAGTGTTTAAATTGGATGCATTTAAAATGAACATTCACATTAAAAAGGAGTGAAAGAGAACCTTTTATTGAAATTTTAAAAAGTTCAGAAGAAATATTTTATGATGATCTAATTTTGGTTACGGGATGCTGAAGCTGAGAAGTACTACATACTGGTAATTGCATGTATTATTATAATTAAAAATGATAGAAAAAAATATGCATGCGACATTCAGTATTTAAATTGAACTGCTTATTTTAGTGTAGAATTTAGTATTTAATTGTAGCATTCTGTGTTGAATCAGGTGAATTTCCAGGGAATGTTTTCTGCCAAAGAGAATTAAGGCAGGAAAGTTGACATTTCCCTTGGGAGCAGAAAACTGAATACTAAATCTATATTTCCCACTGCAGGAAGTGTAGCTTCCTTTGGCTCATATGGTGCTGAAGTCCTGTACATCTTGGTTTATTGTACTACTAGTAGTGTAATTTAAATTGCTGCTATGTAATGATAGTTATGCTATTGCTGTGCAATAACACATTTTCAGATAAATTATATTCTGATTTTATCAGTGTTACCGATATATAAAGAGATATAGTAGAAAAAGAGAAAAGGATCTGCTGCTTCCAGTCCTAGGTGAAGGCAAGGTTCACAGAATGTATCTATTTCAAAGCTGTTAGGTGGAAAAGGACTACCTAACTGAAAATGAAATGAAATAAGGTTGTAAATTAACAGGGTATTAGACATGTGCTTCACATAAAGAACAATCAATATTCTACAGCAGAGGGGAAAAAAGAGTTGTATCCATTCTCTGTCCATGGAATCTGTGGTGTAGCTTCAATGAGATTGGAAAGCAGAAAAGAAAATTATGATTACCCTACAGAAATACAGCCTGTGCCTGCCAAGGAGTTCTGTGACCCACCCAATGAGGAGGAACTACACCATGCCAATCAGTGCCAATATATGAACTTTGTGCAGGCTGCTAAGTTTCTCTAGAAAATGGGTCTGTGTAAAACTAATAAAAAGAAGCACCTGTTCCAGACTCCAAGCATGATTTACAGGAAAAACTAGCAAACTAAAATATCTTTCTAGGCAAATAGTTAGCCAAAGTCAATATTCATAAGTGCAGCACTGCACAGCATAGATCTCCTTACCTCCTTTCCTGTTTTCTAGAGCAGCATACAGACAAATGTTATCTTGCCATATGAACTAAAGGTTAGAAGGTACAAGGGAGCATGTTTATGGCTAGTAGCAGAACTGTCTGTTGTGTAGCTCGTAGAATATGCTCATATACATCACATTTTATTCAAAAGGGTAGCACTGGCTATAGGGAAGCAGTACTGATCTCTATTTTGTTTTGGGACATTACATAGATTTCGTGGAAAGTAAAGAATCATGGAATCACAGAATGACAGAGATTGGAAAGGACCTTTGGGTGTCAAATGGTCTAGCTCCCTTTTCAAGCGTCTTTACTCAGAGCTGCTTCCCAAGGCCTTGTCCAGTCAGCTTTTGAATCTCCAAGGGGATATTAGCAACCTATGACAGTGCTCAGTCATCTGCACAGTAAAGAAGTACTTTCCTTTCAGATGGATAGATTTACTTGAAATATCTCAAGATTCACCCATCCATTCTGCCTATTATGTGTTTTAAGTTATTTTGTTCTGGGTTTTTTATTATTCTAGTAAAACATACTTTTAGGGAATGAAAGCCAAGTATCATTTCATCTGCTCACTTCAAGAAGATAAGGAGATGTTGGTAATTCTACTTCAAGGGTCTGGTTGATTTGGGTCTCATAGAGCAGAAAGTTCCCATAAACAGCATTGTATTGATGCTTAGATTTCTTTAAACTGGGATGAATTTAGTTTAAGCCTCTCTGATATTAGCTGTGGCATCATTTCAAGTAGGTAGAAGAGAGCGCACTTGGAGCTTCTGTGGATCAAAGCTACCTTTAAGTTAAAACTGAGGTGGAGTTGTACAGGTTGTGGAATCCTGGAGCCACATCGTGACTCTACAAAGCAATTACCTAAACCAAATAACGCTTTCTGTTCTAATTTTTAGATTGATCAAAAGTTAAGGAATTGATTTGAGTTGAGGTAACTGAAGCTATGTGGCTATAAAATCCTAGTGCTGTAAAGACAAATTATAAAATGCATTCTAGAGTATTACCTCACTATTCAATACTCTAGAAGGAACTGTGAATGGAGTGAAACTGCTGGACTGCCTGTATAATTCATAACTGGTAAACAGTCAACAATCAATGGGAAAAGAACCCTGATAGCAACTTAACTGCATTCTCTGTTTTATCTAAATAGATATCAGTATTTCATCAATATTCCAGTCTTAATCAATGATGCAGTAGGTCAATGATAACGTTGGGTAGTCCAAATCACTATGACAATGTTAAACTTTTTAGACATTTCTATAACAACATAATTAAATATATAATGAGAAATATAATTTTCTTCAGAGTATCGTGAGTCTTGACTTTTTGCATTGTTTTCTTGTTAGCGTTTAGTTTTCCAAACTGGTATGAACCTGTTGTACTAGAGATATCATGTATCTCTTCTTAAACACCTTCCCCAGAGCTTTGTTCTGATGTCAGTTGATGAGAGAAATTATTACTTCACTGGTTTAAAAAAGGACTGTTGCCTAATTTGAAAGTAAAATTATACTGAACAATAATAAAATCAAATCCTGTTAATAATCTGAGATTTTATCAAAGGTTTATTTTTAGAGACTGCTTGAGAAAAATTGCACGGTGATCTGTTTAAGTCTATGTAAAAAAAAAAAAAATACTTTTGTTTATAGAATCTTCTATTTAAAGGCACCTGTTAAGTGAGATGGAAGGTATTATGTGTTTGCATTTGAGTTTGTTGCTTTGAATTATATTGCTTGCATGTGTCACAGCAATGAATGACAGAAAAAATATTTTCCTTTGTGGATATGCAAACAATGTTGTTATTTGGCTACTTGATATTATCAAGCAGGTTTCATTTTGTTTTTATCTTGTTTGTTTTTTTTTTTCCCTTAGCAGTAAATTCACAACAAATGCTACCTCAACTACTAAATAAACTCAATGTATTTCCTGTCATATACCTCATAGTTCTAATTAGGACAGCCTTTACCATTCAAGGAACTTTTTTTTATTGTTGTTCAACAATTGTGGAAAATAGCTGTTCAGTGACAATGGTAATAATTAAATACTTGATCCTACAGCAGCCACTAGAGATGTTTATTTTGGAAGTCGTTCTACCACATAACGTCTTTTAGAATTCCCAGATAGAAATCTCTCCTCTCTGTTTATAAGTATAGTGTTTATCTAGTCTCAGAATTACAGAAACTCAGGAACAGGTAGAAAGACTTCAAAGTAGAGGTTGAACTTGATTGTTTTTGCCTGATAATCTGATGACTGCCTGGGACAAACAATGGAATGTCCTATACATGTTTAAATAAGTAATTCCAAGAGATGAAAAGGTGTGTTTTTTTTGAAAGATGCCATTATTCAAATAGTCATGCTTTTATTATTGTGAATACTGTAATTACAGTTATGCAGAACAATGTTTTTTTTTTTGTTTTTTTCTGTTTGATGACCAAACAAAAACTCAAAATCATACAAGACTGGTAATCTTAGATCTTAAATATTTCTCACCTATTTTAAGTTAGACAAAGTACGAATTCTTTTTGCTAATTTTATTTTTTTCAGACATCTTAAGCCAAAGGTGCCTCTCTCAAACAGCTTGAAGTAATATGTGTCTATATTGCTTTTTTACCTAATAACTCCGGGACTGGGTACTAGTTGGAAATGTGTGAAAGCTTGGTTCAGATTCCCTTTTCATATAATCACAAGTGATGTGATGACTATATATTTGGTATGTCAAAAGACCACTCGAGTCAGTGATTATTCTGAGGGGGTGTTCTCTTAATCACTTCAGCTGAAACTCCTCCATCTTCTTTAAATTACTAAGTAGTCATCAGACTGGAAAGAAAAATTTGTAAATGATTCTGAGAAAGTGTGGGGTAGCATATTTGCTTCAATCTATACATCAAATATAAATTAAAATGAGTTCAGTTCAACTGGCAGATCTTCAGGGCAGGATTAGATTGCTGTTTTTCAGCTAGTATACTGTTTGCCATTTAATTTTTTTACAAAACCAATTTCATTCTATGTACTGTATAGCTGCTCTGTAGATGTTAAGATTGGAGACAAACCAGAACAATGCGAAATTAAAAGTTACCATGACACTTACTAAGTGAGAGAAAAAAAGTGATTAATTAGTAGGTCCTCTTAAATAGTGGTAAATGGAAGATCCCATTAAACAGCTGTATTTCTGATAGATAATTATCCTTTAATCTGTAGTACCTGATATTTTTTATTCTCTGAAAAAATACTCAGTCATCATGTTGGTGGATGTTTCACAAACTATCGGGAGGTTTTAAAAAAAAAAAAAAAAGTCGTTTCAGTGACTATGGTAGTTGTAGTGGCTTCAGCTGTCCTGCTGTGCTCTGTGGTAGATCACTTCTTCACGAAACCCCTCTGATGGCACTTCATGCTGAAGTATCTATTTGCATTGCTACTGCAAGTAATTAAGATGACCCCAGTCACTGCATATTACAAAGGACTTCCAGTTTTCCCAGACACCCCGTAATGTCATAGCTGTGATTTCAGCATGGCCTTTCTAGAGCTTCCCCCCTGCTAGCTCCCTGCACACTTTGAGCTCTGCCTGTCATATCTCAGTGAATACCTGATTTACTAGTGCCTGTTGGCAAAGAAAGATGGGCAGCATCTGGCAGTAGGTCTACAGGGCATCTAAGATATGAACCAAAGAACAATCATTTCTGTTAGCTTTTCTCCGCTCTATCATAACATCATTGGTCAGTTCTGCTGGCTGTCCAAAACTTGGACAGCAGGCCCAGCTGGCTTCTGCTTTCTGGGACCAGGAGCCAAGGTTGAGCAGGCACCATGTGCATCTGTTTTCTGTAGCTGCCAAGGAACGAGATGATGCCATGGGATATAGCAAACATACTGTGATGACCTTGTTATGCGTGCTGACTTGGTGGTTGCTAGACAGATTTGAGTTGCCTGGGAAACCTCCATTCCAGCCCCGAATGTACAATGTCAGGGCAAGAGCCCAAATAAAGACTGGCATTTATAGAAGCTGAGCTAAGAATTTTGGAGGCTAAGCCCTGAAAGATGTGATGTTACTCTATTCTTAGTGATCATTATGGACACTTCTTATAGCTGTAGCTTTAGATGTGGCTGCAAATATAGCACTTTTCCTGTGGAGTCTCAAGTGACGTGCTCCCAGAATACTGGGCTCCTACAAATAAGGTTTTTACTACATCCTAACTGTGGAAAGATAAACTACAGGCGAAGTCATGAGGATGTGGAGGAGTGATGTGAAAGCATGATGGTATGGTATCTGCTGCATTGCACTAGAGGATTGTGTCTCCATGAACTGAAGCAGCTCAATGAATTTTCTTCTCATTATGGGATGATCCAGACAAACAAGCAATGCAAAAGCCATCACTCACCACCTCCCACAAGCTGACTGATGCCCCGTCAGCATAGCCACCTTGGAAAAACTCCCGCTGTTTTTACTGCTGAGCATGATAAGAGCACTGTTTTTAATGCTGAGCATTGTATGATATGGAACATGCCTTTGGTCAGCGTGGATTGACTCTTCCAGCCTCCTGCCCATCTTCAGCCTCCTCAATGTGGGGGCAGAGTGACAAACTGAGAAAGCCTTGGTGCTGTGCAAGCAGTGCTTGACAGTGAAACATTGGAGTGTTATCAACTGTTTTACTAACAAATCTGAAGCTGCTATGAAGAAAATTAGCTCCAGCCCAACCAGTACATATGCTGAAATGAAATATCTGGAGGATGAACAATGCTCATAAAGATGGACACTTACAGACAACAGCCTATGAAAGCTAATGTTGCCGTTGAATGAATACTAGAAAAATATATTGCTACATATTTGTGGGTGAGCTTGTGGGTGATAATCACGGACAAGACCAATAAAGGACATCTGGTGGTCAGGGTCCACTGTAGGCTGCCTGATCACTGGGAGCCTGTGGATGAGGCCTTCTTGCTTCAAGTATAAGAAGATGTCTGCTGGGAAAGCAACGTGGTGAACTGCAAAAATTCCAAGAGACTCCTGGAGTCCATTGAGGGTAACTTCCTGGTCCTAGTATTGGACAGACCAACAAGAGGAGAAGCATTACTGGATCTGGTGCTCACCAATGCAGAGGACATCGTTAAAGAAGTTAAGATTGGAGGCAGTGTGGGCTGTAGTGAATATCCCCTGGTAAAGTTTGTGATCTTGAGGAGACTGAGCTTGGTAAAGAATAGAGTCAGGACCCTGGACTTCAGGAGCACAAACTTAAGGCTGTTTAAGGAACTAGTGGATAAGATCCCCTGGGAAGCAGTCCTTAGAGACAGAGGAGTGGAGCAAAGATGGCAGCTGTTTAAGGATGCCTTTCTGAGAGCACTAGAGGTCTCTGTCTTTCAGTATAGGAAAATAAGCAGAGGACGCAGGAAACCAGCATGGCTGGGCAAGGACTTTCTGGACAAACTGAAGGATAGGAAGGGCATGTACACGCAGTGGAATCAAGGATGTCAAGGGAAATTTAGATTAAATATCAGGGGGAAATTTTTCACTGAGAGCATGGAGAGGTGCTGGAACAGGTTGCCCAGAGAAGTTGTGGATGCCCCATCCCTGGAGGCCAGGCTGAGTGGGGCCCTGGGCAACTTGATCTAGTGCCTGATTTAGAAGTTGGCAACCCTGCCTGTGGCAAGGGGGTTGGAGCTAGATAGTCTTTGAGGCCCCGATTATCCCAAGCCATTCTGTGATATTTTGGACAGGGGAAGATGTAGTTAGACCAGTATGCCCTGTTCTGATGTTCACAATTCAAAGAAGATATGGGAAAAAAATGGAGAGTTTAGAGAGCAGTTTTGGTGGTGACGAAAGAAATATGCCGTGCAGTATGAGACGCTAAGAGGTCAGTTTGTACTAATTGAGACATCGATTAAGAGTTAAGAGAACTAGAAATCTCCTGAGATCTCTTTCAACTCTAGCTCTGCAATACAGAGTTAAATAAACTAATGCAATGACTTCCACTTGGAAAAAAAATACAGAACAAGCACAAGAGCTTTTTTTAAAAGTGACAGCCATTATCCTTTGGGACAAGTCAACAAAGTTGTGGTTTGAAAATGTTAAACTCAGGATTTTCTATTTGTGTTTCCAAAACAATCCTCTCCACCTACTGATAGCTGTGATGGGAGAGTAATGAATTCAGGGAATTCCTCTGGGTTACATCGTACAGGAGGTCTGAATATTGAGTAACAATGGATCTTGCTGGTCTTACAGTCTGTCATCCATAAAATAAATTAGCAGCTCCTTTGTTTTCTAGTTTCATATATTTTGAATCAGTGCTTAATGTTTTTATGTTTTCTTCAACTACAAGTCTTCTCTTTTTTCTTTTAAACCTGGTTAAGAGTATTTTAATAACTGTGATTGTTTACACAGCTTTGCATATGATTGACTTCTGCTTTACTTGCTGTGATAGGATCAGATGTTGCAGTTGGGTCATGAACTGCAGGTTTTGCATTTTCTCTCAAGTAACAGATTTAAAATTTTCTAGTTACTGAGAATAACTCTAATTTTGTTAATTGTAAGATGTGTTCATGTGTATGCATAAACATAAAATCTTAGTGAATGGAAATTCTCAATAGTTAATAAACCCAAGCAGTCTGGATTTAGGATTTAAGTAAACAAATGTCATTTGTTTAGTGGGATTTCCCCCTGTACTCAGCTCTGGTGAGGCCACACCTCGAGTACTGTGTTCAGCTTTGGGCCCCTCACAACAAGAAAGACATTGAGGCCCTGGAACGTGTCCAGAGAAGGGCAACAAAACTGGTGAGGGGTCTGGAGCACAAGTCTTATGAGGAGCGGCTGAGGGAGCTGGGATTGTTTAGTCTGGAGGAGAGAAGGCTCAGGGGAGACCTCATCGCACTCTACAACTTCCTGAGGGGAGGTTGTGGTGAGGAGGGTGTTGGCCTCTTCTCCCAGATAACTACTGACAGGACGAGAGGGAACGGCCACAAGTTGTGCAAGAGGAGATTTAGATTAGATATAAGGAAGATCTTTTTCTTTCAAAGAGTGGTCAGGCACTGGAATGGCCTGCCTAGGGAGGTGGTGGAGTCACCGTCCCTGGCGCTGTTCAAGAAGTGTCTGGATGAGGTGCTAAGGGATATGATTTAGTAGCTTAGTGGGTAGTGATGGTGGTAGGAGGACAGTTGGACTAGATGATCTTGTAGGTCCTTTCCAACCTAGTGTTTCTATGATTCTATGATTCTGGTTACACCACGTGAGGAAAAAAAGGCGTAAATACTCTTTATATTGTTAATGATAACCATTAAAGTTGTAACTTATTCTACTGGCTTGCTAGAAGAAACCACAAGGGATATAGAAGCACAGATCTTATAATTCCAAATGTCCCACAACAGATTTTACTTCAGTGGTTCTTCCTGTGGGATAGTTATTAGGAATTGCATTTATGCTTGGCCTTTTATGTTAAATCAGACCCAGTAAAAATGTGAACAGGTTTTTCCTAACCATGGCATTTTTTTATCCGGTGTAATATTCAGACATTTCTCTTTAGCTTAAAATTCATCTTCCAAATTTTTTTTTTTTTTTTTACAGCTTAGTCTTGGCCCACTGTTTTAATAGTCAGTTTTACAATGAGACTTCCTTATTTGAGTTAAGACCACGAGTACCTTTTACAATCTTTGACTCAATCATGAAACCTGAAAAACTACTTGAAAAAGGCTTCCAGTGATAAGTATCTTTAGTGACATGCTTTGCTGCAAGACAAGCAGACAGACTTGTCTTCCAGTGCCTACATAGCCTTAACAGAAATTGTTAAGTCGTGTTTAAATATAGCTCCACATCTTAAAGAAACACAGTGATATAGCCAGTATTATAGTCAGAGTATCTGGAGGACGTTCTCTGTTCCAGGCCCCAGCTTCACAAGTACGAGCTCCTCACATGCACAAAATGGGACAGGGAGGGATGCAGGCTTCAGAGATATTCTAAACGCCAAAATTGTTCTTTTGTCATTCTCCTGGTATGTTTCATCAATAAGAAACCATTGAGATGATGTAGAGGCTACACATTTTCTAGGATACATGCATTACTATTTTTTACTGATCTATGTATGAGCTGTCTCAAAAATGTATGAAAATGTAGAATTATAAATGAAAAAACATACTAAAGAATATGAGTGTGTTCCCGGACAGTCTTGCAGGGAGACAGAATTCCTTATTTTGTCTTTTTTTTTTTTTTTTTCCTGAAAAGATGCAGAGGGAAAACCAAGTTCCTTAAGGCAGTTCCTCTCTGATAAATAAGGTGGTAGATCTGGAATAACACATTACGGAACTGGTTGCTGTGATCTAGAATTGTTAATATTTTCATGTTTCCATTGTTAACACTTTGTTTCACTGTATTTAATGGACACTCTGGTGTCCATTTTTAATATTGGTCAATTTTAAAGAATCTGATGAGAGTAATCATGTTCTTTCTCCTGAAGCAATGAATAAAATATAATAGTCTGTGCAGACAAGAGATTTAGATTCCTGGAACTGGAGGTATATTTAGGAATTTCAAGAGGCGAATGTGATTTCTTTCACAATTGGAGAGTTATTTTGAGAGTCGCTATGGTTGAGAGGATAGATGCTTGAAGAAGTGTCTTGAAGTTAATATAATTAAATATATTTATTTACAAGAGTGGGCAGGAATAGGAGTGCATCAGGCAGCCTCATTTGGTGTGTTTCTGTACTAAGTAAGGCAGTCAGTGGCCTTAGATAGAAATAAATTTTCCAAGAACTACGGACAAGACACAGGATCTTCCACTCTAAATACAAGTTTTATTTCATTGACTTGCTTTCTGTACATAAACACATGCATTCAGAAAAACAAACAAAACAATATAAAATAAAAATCCTGATAAAACATTCACTGCATATGCTCTTTGCCATGGGGAGTGAATGAACATGCTGGTGATAGATAAGAGCCATGCTGCTCGTGCCCTGCCAAGAGGCATTCAGGTGCTGCGCTGCTGAGCGCTGTGCAAGAAACTGAATGGAACAGCATATGGAAGCAAATCAGGCTTCTTCATGAATGGTTTCGTATCTGATGGTGGAGAACAGTGTGATGTAGGTATTGCATACCTCTTCTCAAGCAAGCTGTTTTGTATGCATTTGATGCAGGGAAAGGCAGATAGTATGGATTTTCATAATATATAGGAAGTACAAAAAATTTTAAAATAACTTTATATTTGGTCACATTCCTGAAGCAGCTCTGTATTTGCACATTCTTGTGAAATATTAATGACAAATACAGTAGTTAATGCGGGCAAAGTTATATCTTAGACAAAATAATGTGATTTATCTGATTGCTTTTTTGTGTCCTTAATTTTTTTAAGATTAATGCGTGATGCAAATGCAATGCTTTCTGTATTATTATGAAAAAAAATACTTTTTCTCAAGTTGTCAATACAAAATCATTAAGATTAAAAATAAGTGCACACATTTTTTTAATGCTATCCGTTTAGATCTATTATAACAAATTCTCCTTGAGATAATTTATGGTTTTATGATTTATGGTAGACCTCAGGGGATCAGCAAAGAAGTTAATTGTTCCTTAGAGATGTACAATTTCTACCCTTTGCCCCTCAATCAATAGCTTGCAAAGCAGTAACTGAGAAAATGCAGAGGAAAAAAAATCTGAGCATTTTTAATGATTTCTTCTTGGAACAGCCATGCTAGCACATACAAAAGTAGAGGCTGCTGACTGGTACATGGTTCTTAGACAACCATCCAGCTACTCACAGAGACAGAATCTTAGACAAGACTGATTCATGTCTGATCCAGTGTAGTAATTTCTGTGTTGCATAGCCTTAGCGTTTGTTGTTCTGGGTCTGTTGGTGAACACATTAAGAGCAGTAACCAAGAGTCTAGCCATATTTTGACCAACTGGTAAGGAAAAGCTTAGCAGCAGGCTGTACTGTGCTTGCTTATTCAGTGTGAAATAAAGGCACACAGGAGCCTTGGAGGGGGTCATTTCTTTTTTGTCTTGTTTTCACAGTGTACGTTGTGCTGGCAGGAACTGGGGGTAAAGCCTTCCAGACAGTGTTATCGCTGTTACTGAATAATCAAGTTTATTAACATGTCACAGGGCTGTGATGTTTGGGAATGTGGAAATATTGTGACTATCTGATATTGAAGATGTTTCTTGGACAGTTAGACTTTCATATCTATCCTGTATCTTTTATCACTTTAAATATCTCCATATTGCTTATATGTCCTTATTCCAAACCATTTTGTTCTGTGTTTTTTCAGACTAAGTCTCTGCTACTAAGGTTCTTGCCTTGTGGAATTGCCTTTGAGATATTATTTGGAGAAAGTAGAAAACATTCTTATTTTTTTTCTTGTTCTCATCTTAGTATCTACGGCAGGGCATCTATAAAGGAACAGGCTTACCTCGTGGGGTACCTCAGTGTTGCTCTTAGTGCCAGTACAGCAACTTGATGCAGCTCTGGCAACAAAATCCACCAGCTCACCATGTGGTGGAGCTGCAGGCTCTCCCTCCTTCTGACCTGCTGCTCCATGGTAGCAATATTTTAAGGAATCTCAATAGTAGTCAGTCCTTTCTGAGTTTTGTCAGTTTCGACAAAGCTAAGAGTGTTTTCCTTGTCTTTTACAGCAGGGAAGAAATTGAGAAGAACTTTCAGTGGAAGCACTCTGCAGTTTCCACACACAATCCTGCTTCTGGTTGTTAATATGCAATTCCTGATACTGTGAACTCCTGCAGAGGTTAGAGATGAGAGTGATCTCTTAGATCACCTAGTCCTCCCCTCAGCTGTACATACAGTAGATTTGCATAAGGCACAGTCATGTCCCATCTGCACTGAAAGAGAGCTTTCTTTTCACATACCATGAGTACTTCGCTGATACAGGAAAGAAAAGACCTTTTCCTGTAAAGGGTGTGTGAGATGAAGTTGTAGCAGGTTGGTATAAAAGACTCTTTGTTAATCACTATTGTGCTAATGGAGCTTTGAATATGAATGTTCTATAAGCAAGGAACAGGCAATGATTCAGATGAGCAGTGCCACAAAGAAAACTTAAGCAGGACTAGAAATGAAAGAAAGTCTTTGGCATTCAGCACTCTGGTTTTGAATGGGTTGAGAAGATTCAAGTAGTTAAGGTCATACATACAATAAGCATGCTATTGGAGCTTACAAATTAGAAAAAAAAAATCACAAAAATTGTTGAAAGATTTGCTGGCTTGTGTGTATGTGCTACATGTCTCTATCAAAAGTCAAGCAAGTGTGAGGCATATGCTTTCAGCAGGCTGAAGTCCTCACTCAGCCATCTCATAGAGCTTCAGTCTCCATAATATCAGTCTATTATCTCTATTTTCATGAAATAATTCTCCCGTATCTTTCCCTTACCTTGAGTATGTCACAGCTGGTGAACTTAGAAATCCTTGTAAGATACTGTTAAAAATAGTTATCTTTTCATATGAATAGCCACAATTTAGGAGTTCGAAGATTATTCTAGGATATAGAACATACTGATAAGGGCATGAGATCTGAATAATCTTCCATTAACTAATGAAATATACTGTTCTTGAACAAAGAACAGAATTTTTTTTAATTGAAAAACCTCTGTGACCATTTCTTCTCACAAAGCAGATACGCTTACTAGCCTCCTCCTTAGATTTAAACTTCATGCTGCAGATTTTACAGATGGGCAAACATGCTTAGTCATGGAAAGCTGTCTATAAAAGCAGCAAATATTTTATAATGATGAGAAATTATTTACATCAGCTGTAAAAAGAGGAAGAGTGGCTAGCATGTCACAAGTCTTATGAGGAGTGGCTGAGGGAGCTGGAATTGTTTAGTCTGGAGAAGAGGAGGCTCAGGGGAGACCTCATTGCACTCTACAACTTCCTGAAGGGAAGTTGTAGTGAGGAGGGGGTTGGCCTGTTCTCCCGGATAACTAATGATAGGACTCGAGGAAATGGCCACAAGTTGTGCTAGGGGAGATTCAGGTTAGATATATGGAAAAAATTCTTCTCTGAAAGAGCGGTCAGGCACTGGAATGGCCTGCCCAGGGAGATGGTGGAGTCACCATCCCTGATGGTGTTCAAGAAACATCTAGGTGAGGTGCTAAGGGATATGGTTTAGTAGTTGAGTGGGAAATAATGGTGGTAGGAGGACGGCTGGACTAGATGATCTTCTAGGTCCTTTCCAACCTAGTGATTCTATAATTCTATGAAATTCACTGTTTAATTTTTCAGCAACTAGGCCACGTAAATAGGCTCTACACTTTTGAATGCAGGTGAAATGATCAAAGCGTATTTTTTTTCTTAAGCCAATAGAAGATGTGAACAGTATTGTACAATTTATGTTTTTCCCATGCAACTACTGTGTTTATACAAGATATACTGCTAACTGGAGATGAAACATTTCCATAAAAGCAGTGACAGCAGCTTGCATTACTAATACAGTACACGCATAGATAATTATGCATACATAGATAATTAAAAGGGCAATTTTTGAGCTACTGTGTGAAAGTACAGATGATTTGTGGAGTATGCATGAAGAGAACTCTTAAAGATGATTTCATTTTGGTATGTTTAAAATGCTGAGAGTACATGAACACTTAAGTAGTTCAGTATAGTACTTAAGAGAGGCATAGAGAATTCTCAGTTATGGTTTCTTAATCTGCAAGGTGCTATTTCTAAGCTGCAGACTCAGTTGAGCAGCACTTTGTTGAGAGGAACCCTCAAGAAACCCATTGCAAGTTTTGCCTGAGTCAAGACTGCAAACTCAGTGCTGTTGGTATTGTAAGACAATATAAATATTTCCAATAAGACTTCCTCATTGCTCCTCTAAAGTAAGAGTTTGTTCAGAAAGCTCTTTGGCAGACAGTTACTATTAAAAGAAAGCAATGAAATTCCTGCAGGTGGAATAACTGAACTTTCTTCCATCAGCATTTTTAAAACGTAGGATTGCAGACACTGAACTAAGCAATGTTTGTGAATTTTGAAACTCCTGGTTGTGTCAGGGGTTGAAGTTGTTTATTTTACTTAATGTATTTTTCAGTGTAAAAGAAAACAATAGCAAGATATTTAAAATTTAAATGATTAACATTTAAGAGCTCCTAGTATTTTGTTAGGCCTTGTAGCTGATAGAAGATCACTCAGTCATTTAGTAAGGGAGTGTACTCCTATGTGAGATAAATAGGAGTCCTGTAGACACAATACTAAATAAATCTGATGAATTTGCTGCTGAATTTTATAAGCTGCCTAAAGGGTTTGCAGAACTGTGATTATTGTCTGAAAATCGGTACCGGATGTCTTCTTAAAAGATGTGCAGTACTTCAATCAGAAATTGGTAAGATTATTACAGAAAAACTGCTGGATTTAATTTTATGACCTTCATAAAGATGGAGATCAATTATATTAGTGTAGTTCGTTGCTTCAGCCCCTAAAATCTACAACTTAACACATGTCCTGTAAGAGTGCAATATAAAAAGTCATTTTAACTCTCAGTGGTCTTCGTCTGATTTTTAACAATTGCTGGAGAACCACAAGTGTTTATAATGCTTTATTTTCAGGCATCATAAAATTCAAAAAAGTATGTTAGCATATGTTATCTATGCTTTTACTTTGTCCTCTGACACTCCCAGTTTCTGCTGCACTGCTTTCAACAGTGACCGGGACTCCTGCTTGCAAACACTGACAGCTTAGCATATGAGCACAAGTGTTGCCCATGCTAAAAGAAGAGGATGTGCAATAACTAAAAGAAAAATATTTCCCCTTTCTTTGCCTTACAAACAATCCCTTTAGTCTGCTTTTGCAGAAATAATTTTGCAAATTGCATGTGATATTTTCTGATGGTGAAGGAGAAAGGGAAAGTCCTGGCCTTTAAAATAACTTCTGTGGCTGTTCATTGATTTGCTGGATGTGTTCACCTACTAAGTGAAGAAAGAAAGATCATTCCTTCTAATCAGTTACAATTTCTGTTATAGAGCTCTTTCTTAACTTTATGGTATTTATTATGCCTAACACTTAAAGAATTTTTTGAAGTAGAATCTGATGCGTCTTTGAAAATCCGAACCTGTGTGGTTTATGTTAAATACAAAGGGTGAAAATATCCACACGCTAGCTGAGTTTTTGGAAATGAATTGCATTATTTGTCTTTTTAGAATATGTCTCCTATCCATGCACTGTATTATAAAAATAAATTAAAAGTAGAAACCCTATATAAACATAAGACTGACATTTGTCAGTCTTAAAAATTTTTACTTAATACTGGAAAAACTTCCTAAGTTTGGAGAATGGTAGTTGCACAATTAAGTACAAAAGAGAGGAAAAAATGTTTGTATTTCAAATTATAAAAATCTTGGATAAGAAACAGTAACATTATATATTATATATATATATATATGAAAAGCTACATTTAAAAAAAAGTCATATGACTTCATTGGTCAGTCAGAAATCACATTCTGCATAGCCGTGATGTCAGGTGGCTGGTTGACATGACTTGTGATTTATCCTGCAGTCAAAAAATAACAAACATCCATCTGTGACACTGTTATCCATGGACGGCATGCCAGTGCAGTGCGTGTTATATGAATTACTATCTATCTAAATGCATTTGCTCTCCTGTTGGTCAAACACTAGTTGATGAAAGCAGAAGACAGGTGAAAAGGCCAGTGTCTGTGCTATCTACAAGTCAACATTAGAGTTCACTGTGGCAAGATTCTTGGGGTACTGACAAAATAATACTTATGAAAACAAGTTTCAAAAGAGTCACAATTGGATATGTTCTTTATATTCTCACTGTGAAAGGTAATACTGTATAATTGTCTTCTTTCCCTTTAATTTTTACACATTTCACTAATTTTAATAGAAGTTTTTCTAATTTTTCATTTAGGTATCATTGATTTACAAAGAGTGCTCAGAGCATCTAAATGCAGTCTAGTCCCTGAGTTTCCTTTTCGAATACTTTTAATTGTTCACATAGTGGCAGCTGTTAGTGTCCTTCTGTGCTAGTCGTTGAGCCCGTTTCAACTCAATTTGCTTGCATGTTCTCTCCTTACATATGTGACAAAAGAAGAGCAGCTTCCCACTGCTGTAGTTGTTGACAAAGGAAGCCCATTGTACTTGAGAACAGCTGCATTGCTATCCCTTTCAGCGCAGAATAATGTGTCACCACCACGTCACAGCAGCAGCGTACATGCTGACACTGGACTCAGAAAGTACCAAAGCAATGAGGGCCAGAGGAGAACAAGTCTGCTAAACGTTGGTCCTCTGAATGCATATGGAGAACGTTAACTAAAATTCCTAGAAATAGTTTTAAAAGATTAAAGAATAACAAATTTCTGTTCTCACACGTAGTTTCACATTCTCATTCTCGCTGCTTTTTCTATGCAAAAGATGGAGTGTCAAATTAAGAGGTTAATTTTCTTTTTTTTTAAATCTTTTCTTACTGACCATGTGCAGACTTCATTGAACATAAGTAGCCTGGGTACATGAGCGCTGCACATCTTGAGTTCCAAAAAGGATGTTGATTCTGGCTGTCACTTCAGTATGTTTCACCTTCCTGAGAACACAAAATGAGGTATTCTGCAGCAATATATGAAACTGTAGATGTCATTCAGATCGACTCTGAGGTTCAGCCTATTTTCAGACACTTCTTGTAAGGTTGGTTTATAACCTTCCTGCCTTCCTTTCTACTACCAGCTTCATAATCTTTTTCCCAACTTTTCTGAGGTTACATTGATATGTGCATGTACTTTATAGCCAGCAGTTCTGGGGGCCCTTCTTATTCCTCAGCTGCCCAACTGCCCCTGTGTAACATAGGGACAGTCACAAGCGTCTGCCCAATTATTTCATGTTTTTTTCCTTTAACCACAGTGAATCTGGTCTTCCATTGCAGTACTGTGCTCATATCAGGATGATTGGAATTGGTGTACTTGCTAGGGAAAAAAAAAAAAAAAATCAATTCTATTCCTTAGCCTTCATTTATCTGTGTTGTCCTTCTGACTTACTGAACAAGTTGTGCAGGTTTTTAACCTTGTTCAAGTGTCTCAATAGCTGCTACACACTGTGGGACTTTGTTCTATGCTGTCCTCTTTTACTTTCCTTTCCCATCTTAGTCTTTATTTTCTATTATCTGTTTTCTTGTTGCTTTCTATTATATTCCTCCCTTGTCTCTACCCTTTTCTGTTGTCTTCGGATCCCCTTCTTTGGATCGGAAATTGTTGTCCCTCTCCAGTTAAATCTGCTGTTTTCAGTGTGCTGGCAGCAAAGTGTAATGTGATGAAAACCTGATCTCTGAAGGGTTCTTTGCTGGCATATCATAGATTAGATTTTTAGTTGCTTCCAGCACACTAATTGAATACAACAGAGCAGAACAGCAGGGGACAGGAGCAGAAAACTGAGTCCTGACAAAGGCTTTCTCCAGGGGTAGGTGTTCAATTAGCATCTCTTATTAGATGGCAAGTGCTAACTACCCACAGACAATGAAGTGCTAGATCATTCACAGGTTCAAAAGCAGTGAATATGTACATCTTTGGGTATTCAGGCATGTGCTGAAATCCTGGCCTGAGTTGTGGGCCAGGTTGCCTATTGAAAGCATTGGCTGGCCTTAGGATACATAGAAACCATCAGCTTAGAAGAGGCTAGTCACACGTGTAATATGTCTGCAGAAAATTCTAACGTAGATTTTATCTGCATTTATTATTTAGTATGACTCACAGGCTGGTTGCTGTGACTATGTGAGACTTGGGAAACTATATAGTTTTGTTTTATTTTTTTTTTCCCTAACAGCTAGATAGTTTTCTAAGTGGTTGAAAAATACATGTTATATTTACTCAACTGCTTCTCTGTGTGAACAATTGTAGTGCTTGTCAGAGAAAGGCCAAGGGGTTGAGAATGAATGCAGAGATATACTGTAGTCTCAAATGAGCACAATTATAAATAGCAGAAAATTGGCCCTTGCATCTTAAAATGGGAATAGACATAGAATCATAGAATGGTTCAGGTTGGAAGGGACCTTAGAGATCATCTTGTTCCACCCCCCCTGCCATGGGCAAGGGCACCTCCCACTAGACCAGGTTGCTTAAAGCCCCATCCAGCCTGGCTTTGAAGACTTCCAGGGAGGGGGCATCCACAACTTCTCTCGGCAACCTGTTCCAGTGTCTCACCACCCTCACAGTGAAGAATTTCTTCCTTATATCCAGTCTAAGTCTACCCTCTTCCAGTTTATAACCATTACCCCTTGTTCTGTCATTATCTATCCTTGTAAAAAGCCCCTCCCCAGCTTTCCTGTAGGCCCCCTTCAGGTACTGGAAGGCTGCTATCAGGTCCCCCCACAGCCTTCTCCTCCAGGCTGAAGAGTCCTAACTCAGCCTGTCCTCGTAGGGGAGGTGCTCCAGCCCTCTGATCATCCTCGTGGCCCTCCTCTGGACCCGCTCCAACAGCTCCACATCCTTCTTGTGTTGGGGGCCCCAGAACTGGACACAATACTCCAGGTGAGGTCTCACGAGAGCAGAGTAGAGGGGCAGAATCACCTCCCTCGACCTGCTGGCCACACTTCTCTTGATGCAGCCCAGGATGCGGTTGGCCTTCTGGGCTGCAAGCGCACACTGCCGGCTCATGTTGAGTTTCTCGTCAACACACACCCCCAAGTCCCTCTCCTCAGGGCTACTCTCAAGCCATTCTCCGCCCAGCCTGTATGTGTACTTGGGATTGCTCCGACCCAGGTGCAGGACCTTGCACTTGGCTTTGTTGAACTTCATGAGGTTGGCATGGGCCCACCTCTCAAGCCTGTCCAGGTCCCTCTGGATGGCATCCCTTCCCTCTGGCGTGTCGACTGCACCACACAGCTTGGCATCATCTGCAAACTTGCTGAGGGTGCATTCGATCCCACTGTCCATGTCACCGACAAAGATGTTAAACAGCACTGGTCCCAGTACCGATCCCTGAGGAACACCACTCGTCACTGGTCTCCATTCAGACACTGAGCCATTGACCGCCACTCTCTGAGTGCGGCCATCCAGCCAGTTCCTTATCCAGCGAGTGGTTCGTCCATCAAACCCATATTTATCCAGTTTATCAACCAGGATGCCGTGCAGGACAGTGTCAAATGCCTTGCACAAGTCCAGGTAGATGACGTCGGTTGCTCTCCTTTTATCCACTGTTGCTGTAACTCCATCAGAGAAGGCCACTAGGTTTGTCAGGCATGATTTGCCCTTGGTGAAGCCATGTTGATTACTGCCAATCACCTTGTCTCCATTTTCCATGTGCCTTAGTAGAGCCTTCAGGAAGATCTGCTTCATGATCTTGCCAGGCACAGAGGTGAGGCTGACCGGCCTGTAGTTTCCAGGATCATCTTTTTTCCCCTTCTTGAAAATGGGGGTTATGTTCCCCCTTTTCCAGTCAGTGGGAACTTCACCAGACTGCCATGACCTTTCAAATATGATGGATAGTGGCTTGGCAACCTCATCCGCCAGTTCCTTCAGGACCCGTGGATGAATCTCGTCAGGCCCCATGGAGTTGTATACTTTCAGGTTCATTTATTGACCGTGAAACTGATTTGTAGGGTGTTTTCCATGGTGCTTCAGTTATACAAGTGTTTGAAGATCTGAACGTAGGCAAATATAAGATAACTATCACTAGATTACTAGATTAGTGCTTTCAAAGAATAACTGAAGAGAGAGATGCCAGGTGAATACATGATTGCTTATTCACTACTAAATGTCCCATGCATTTACTCTCATGTATTTATTTTCATAATTGATGTATTTATTTGTTGCTTGGAACCAGCATAATGAGGAAATCCTCCTATTAGGAAACACAAACAAGAAAGAAGATAAAAGCTGTTGAATTTCGTTGGAGTGCTTCTACAATCTGGACTCTGCTTTGACTTTTTTTAATTACGGTTTGGTTTTTTTTGTTATTTGTTTATTTTATTTTATTTTTATGATATGGTTTTATTTTGTTTTTACCCTGTCTTGTGCTCTGGGGATTTATGTATTAATAGTCATTTCTGATTTGTGTGATAGCTTTGAACTTTCTTCTTTTTAAGCTGTCATTATGTATTTATTTTACAATGTCATGTGAAGATTAAGCAAAGCATTAGGTACCTTTTTAAAATTAATAAGATGCCTGGATGCCTTGCTAAATACAGTAGTTTTGAAGTTGAACCTGTGCTGGTGTGGCATGCTCAAGTAGCTGAGTATTTACGTAGCTTTGTTCAGCAACCTCTTATGCCACAGCTGAATTCCTAGGGACCGTTCATGTAAATAGCAGGAGTGCCCCTAAGGCAGCTTTAGTTTGGAGTGATATAGATTACTATGTAATGTGGAGATTATCTCCTGTATGTTATACTGTTCCTTCCCAATTACTAGCGCAACGACACATCATCAGTAGGGCAAAACTAACCTGTCTCACGATGGTCTAATCCCAGCTCACATTCCCTATTAGTGGGTGAACAATCCAAGGCTTGGTAAATTCTGCTTCGCAATGATAGGAAGAGCCGACATTGAAGGATCAAAAAGCAACATCTCTATGAACGCTTGGCCTCCACAAGCCAGTTATCGCTGTGGTAACTTTTCTGACACCTCTTGCTTAAAACCCAAAAAGTCAGAAGGATCATGGGGCCCCGCTTTCACGGTCTTTATTCATACTGAAAATCGAGATCAAGTGAGTTTTTCCCCTTCTGCTCCAGTATGTTATACTGTTCCTTCCCAAAATACATTGTGCATGGTGTAATCTACAGTTTCTGTTAAACAAAATCTTTCATCCCTTTGCATGGAATAGGCCAATAGTGAAGGCTTCTTCACAAACAAGGGAATATAAGATTTCTCCCTCACTGCAGCTATCACAGAATCACAGAATTGCATGGGTTGGAAGGGACCTCAAGAGATCATCGAGTCCAACCCCCCTGCCAGAGCAGGTTCCCTACAGCAGGTAAACGCAAAGCGCAAACAGGGCGTGCTTGTCAGAAGTGCGTGCTTGGCAGTTAGCTATGTTTGGGGCTGAGCTGCAGGAAGTTTCTGCCCTGTCCTTCAGTCTTTTACTCTTCACTTGGTTACCTGGTATCAATTCGCAGCCTCTGAGTAGCCTGCAGGAGATGACTTTTTTCCATATATTTCTTGAGTTTCCTCCTGATCTTGACAGCGAGAGCAAGATGACAAAATGGATATCGAGACGTTGCTATATTGCTGTTCTTAGAACTAAATAGCATTTGGTCTAGATGTCCTATAAATAATTGAGATGAGCTAACTCTGTGAATTAACACTGCTTCTGGTGTTGTAAGTGGAGCAGAATGACTGCTGTAAAAGGTATCCAAGGTTTGTGATGTTTCCTTGTTGTATAGTAAAATAGATTAATGTTTGGGGCTTATACACTATTACAGTCAAATTGCTGCACTAGAGACAGCTCGGACTCTGCTTTTAAAGGACTTTTATTAAAGGACTCTGATTCAGTTTGTGTTTCTGCTGGCCTCTTTTCTGCTGCTGCAATTTAACTGGTATGATTCTATGTGTTTTTAAAAGCCTGTTACTTTGCATAAAATTATTTTTGTTAATATTTCGTATGTAGCGAAGCGTGTTCTTTTTCTGAAGGAAGATGAGACAGATAAAGGTCTCTGGACAAGTGACCTCTAAGAATTCAGAGGTTTTGCTTCCAACTCAACAAAAATCTTGTGTTACCTTGGGCAAGTTGATCAATTTCTGTACGAATTAGAGACAATTACAATAATTCATTACTCTTACGTAAAACTAGCTAAGCTTAAGAAGCTCTGAAGTTTTTTTGTTAGGTATATATGCTGAATCAAGTGGTGGAGAGAAATGTTTGGAACAAACATCAAAATAATCAAGAAGGGAATTTAAAGCTGAATAAAATGGAAGAAGGAATGGGAAAAACATGAGGTAAAGAGAATAGAGAGATGGAGAGAAGTGTGGAATTATGAGAACAGTTGAGATCAGCTGGAGATGAACAATAATAAAAGATGTCCTGTTCAATTAAAAGGGAAAAAGGATCACTAAGATAAATGTGTTTGTGTAGTTACATCTAATCTGATGAACCCAAAGGTGTTCCTGAAGTTTGGGAATTGGCTGTGAAGATGAGCTTTCTTCGAATTTCCAGAATAACAACAGTGAAGTAAGGTATGAAAATCTAAAAGGAAGAATTTTCACCAGTGCATAGTTTAAATCTTGCATTGAGTACTACAAGTTATCATTTAAAAAGAAAATAATCATAAAAAAAACAAATGTGAAGGAGGACATCATTCTGTAACAAGTATAGGTGATCTAAGCCCTCAGTTAAGAAGCATGTTTAAAAACTGTATTCCATTTGGGCTTAGGAGAAATCTTCCCTCCTCTCCACTACAAACAATTTTTTATTTGCTACTTCAGGCATCTGGAACGACTGACTTTCTTTAAGTTTTTCTACCATGATTTTCATTATGATTTGTAAATATTCATTTAATATACCACTTTTCATGCCTAGGAGCATGATTTGTTTGGAAATCATATTCTCAGTATCCAAGTGCTGTTTTAACCACAATTCTTATTCGATGGGAAAAAAAAATACTTTTTTTTACTTCAAAATTCTCCAACGTTTGAGGGAAAAAAAGTTACAGTCTATCTGACTGTTAATCTAATGTACTTTACACGGCTGTAAGTTTTTGCACTTACTGCTGCTGAACAAGATTTATCTCACTTTTTGTTATCACCGATTTCACGATTGTCAGTTGTAAGATTGACTAGAGATGCAGCAACTGATAACTGCCTGAATGTAGAATAAATGTTTGAAAGGAAAATACAGAAAATAAAGCAGGTTTTGTATAGGAAAGTATACATATAACGTTAAACCAGGTGAGAAGCTTAGTGACAAAATATTTGAAGTATTTAGCAGAAATACATGGTGTTCTGAATTTCTGAATCACTTCAGTTAAATATTCTTAAATTGGACTATATTAATCATTGGAAATCCATGATGAAATGCTTTATTTACCAGGATAGTTAAGAATATTTTAGCAGGTAGCTTGGCATCATGATGGTATCACTTCTGCTTGCTTGGTATACCTCATAACTGTATGAAAAGCTGTTGGATAGCCCCCATTTGTTCTTCAGTTCAAATAGCACTACTCAGGAAAGCAATTCTACCATGTGCTGAGCATCGTCGGTTCCCATTAACATCAGTATAAGTGAAGGGGCACAGCCTTTCTTAGGGCATGCAAAGTAGTGTCAGATCAGATTCTTGAGATGAAATTCATTTCTTTGCAGAAGATCTGCACAAAGCCTATGTATCATTTAAGTGCCACTTAATTCTTTATAATGGAGCTCAGAGGAGATTTGAAGAGTCTGATAGGCTTTTTGCTGTCTATCTGCAGAGGGCTGAATTTCACCACTGGTGAATATCCGCAGTGAAGTCGCAACTATACTGCCTCAGGAAATACATTGTATCCTTTTGCTTTCATGAGTGTAACTTATTTTAAATTACCAATAGAAATTCTTGACATTGTGTGGATATAATGGCTGTACACTTTGCTTCCTATGCTATGTATTTATCTTCACTGTGATACTCTGATATAATGGGCAAACTGAAAAAGAGAAATGCAAAAACAGACATAACCCCAAAGATATGGTTATGGCCTCTGATGTGGCTGCACATGCTTAACAGAACAATATATCTGTATAAACTTATACTCGAAGTGTGAGGATGCCTGCCTGCGCTACTTTTCGCAAATGGCCCAGAAAACAAGGCATGTTAAGATGGGAATATGATTGTGTGTGTGTGTTATACAAAGTTGTCTGGAAAGTGTTTGTCCAAACCTGATTATGTTATGGAGGAAGGCACAAACCCACTGAATTAAGCTTTACCCAGGAAACTACNGGGGGTAGCAAACGTGTCAGCTTGTAAAGCAATATAAGAGGAACATGAAGATTTATAAGGGGGGAGAGACCCTGAGGAGAAAACTGTGCAGTGCAGGTGAAGTACACTTTAAACCATGCAGAATGGTTTTGCTTTTAGATGCATAAGATAGTCTGTACACTTCAGACAGAAATTCTGTAAAACTCTCCTGGTACATTTTAAACTTGTGTGGATGCAGCCAATACCCAGAGCAAGGTCTCCATGTATTTGTAATGTTACAGATAGCAACCAAGCAAACATTAAGAGTAACCCACGGAGGAAAGAAATATATTTTTGAAGGTTACTTCAAATTATGTTTCCAGGAAAACTTCAGACCTGAGATAATACAGGCAATCTAATATATATTTTTGAATTTAACTGTCTATTCGGTCTTTCACTAAGCCTTCATATTGTTGAGACGCTGATAGAAATAGCCATTTTAATATGTGAATTGCCAAACATATAAGTGCAAATGGATGAGGTTTGGTGTTAACATTTTACTGGGGTTGTTCTGTGAATCCTGCAACTGAATGCATGACTTCACTCAGGAGGGATGAGGCTATTATCATTTACATAGGGAATGTTAGCCTTGAAAATGGATGCAATTCTGTTCTCAGTAGAGCAGTACCTATGCACCCCAAGTGCAACCTAGATTTATTTATACTCCGTGTTATAAAAACTTAGTGGATATGCTTCAAAAAAATTTGTAGCTATGAAAATTGTTTGGGAATCATTCCTCCAGTGATATTTATCACCAAATGAACAGAGCACATTTCTATACAGATGTTTGGGAGCTATAAGGCTTTTTAGTAATGAAAATCTTGATGGGAACTTCAGATTGAGTTTCCACTGAAAGAAATAAGTGTTTGTTATATTGCTGGAGCTTACCAACAATTGTACTGGGACTGAGGACACAAGTAGTTTCATGTCAAAATATTGAAAAGGATTTCATTGAAAGATTTTAAATTACAGTTCTATTTCTTGCCATGATCTAGTGGCATTGGGAATTGCATTCATAAGTAGTTACAGACAGAGGAAGTTGGACATATGAAGACTGTTCAGGTGAGCATAAAGAGCTGCCATTGCCACTGGGTATAAATGACTGCTTCTAAGCTTCCTGAATTCAAAATAATTTGAAGCATCATAAGCTTCATGTACACCTCTTTCCCTTGTAGCTCTCTTTCCATGAGAGTTCTCAACAACATGATTATTGAAGATCTATTGTATGACATGGATAATAAAGGAGGACATGATCTGTCTTTGTATGTGGAATTTGTTTACTCATTGAATCCTAAAACACATGTGTACAAGTTGAGGTGGCAAAACTTTTTCATAGCCTAGCCCAATATTGTCAAGATGATGTCTGAAAGAACTGAAGACCATTTTCTGTTGACTGCAAACCTTATGGTCTGAGTAAAGATAGATTCCTCATCATTTAGCATGAACATATAGCACCATGCAAGAAAGTCTGTATCCATAAATGCGTTTTATAAAAAGTATCCCAGCCTAACCGGAGGCTTCGAACATAAGAAGGATGAGGAACTGTTGGAGTGGGCCCAGATGAGGGACACGAAGATGATCAGAGGGCTGGAACACCTCTCTTATGAAGATAGGCTGAGAGAGCTGGGCTTGTTCAGTCTAGAGAAGAGAAAGTTCTGGGAAGACCTCATTGCAGCCTTCCAGTACTTAAAGGGAGTTCATAAACAGCAGGGAGAGCAATTTTGTACACTATCTGAGAGCGACAGAACAAGGGGGAATGGCTTTAAACTAAAAGAGGGGAGATTTAGGTTAGATACTACAGTGAAATTTTTTACTTGGAGGGTGATGAGGCACTGAAACAGGTTGCCCAGAGAAGTTGTGGATGCCCCATCCCTGGATGTGTTCGTGGGCAGGTTGGATGGGGCCTTGGCTAGCCTCATGGCAACCTTATCCATGGCTGGGATGTTGGAACTAGATGATCTTCAAGGTCCCTTCCAACCCAAGCCATTCTATGATTCTAACATTCCACAGTAGGATTTTCTCTACATTGAAAGAGTGAAAGAATAATTAAGTATCTGAAATAAGTGGTATTGCTTAATATTATACCAGAATGAACCCAGCTACTAAAGAGATGAACTCAAAAGAAGTAGTATTATAACCGAGGAAATAAATTTACAGGAATTAAACCCCCTTTTCTCTCTGGCTTGCAAAAAAATTTCTTTGTATAGCTCCTCTGCATCTCCTTTAATGTTCTGTTCTTCCAATACTACTTGCTACGTAACCTTGAGGAAATTATGCAGAACTTGCTTGCTAGAGAGACTTAGCATTAAGAGGAGCCACAAAGCACATAACATATCACCTTTCAGATAGTTACAGATCTTTATCTTTCTGACTAGACCTCCTTTCCCCTGTAGTAATTGGGCCATACGGTGTTTGTTCCTGTCTTTTCTCTCTGCTTATTGTCTCCTTCCCCCTGATTTCCTAACCTTTGCTTCCTTCAGCACTTTTCATAGAATCAGAGGATATCTCAAGTTGGAAGGAACCCACAAGGGTCATTGAGTCCAACTCCTGGCTCCACACTGGACCACCCAAAATCAAAACCCTATGTCTGAGAACATTGTCCAAATGTTCCTTGATCTCCAGTAAGATTGGTGCCATGACCACTTTGCTGGGGAGCCTGTACCGGGGTCTGACCACCTTGGTGAAAAACCTTTTCCTAACACCCAACCAGACCCTTCTCTCACACGACTCCATGCTCTTCCCTCAGTTCCTGTTGCTGTCACCAGAAAGAAGAGATCAGCACCTACTCCTCTCATGCAGAAGCTGTGGGCAACCATGAGTCCTCCCTCAATCTCCTCTTCCCTGGGCCTAACAAACAAAGCAGCCTCAGCTGCTCATCATCTCCTGCTTACGTTCCTAGTTCTGCCCCTAACTATGTCTACCATTGCTATCATTATGTTGACTTCTTGTTTATTATAGCTTTTTTCTCTCCACTGTCTTTCATGTCTATTTACTCTGTAAACTATTCAGGATAAATTCATTCCTAGCCTTACACCATGGACCCCAACCATAGGTCATTTTTAGGCTATTGTAATAATTAGTTAAAATAATACGGCTCCAGTCGTTAGCATCCACAACGATGTTGCATTTACTGTAAGGAGCATAGAATTTAAAGTTAGCTAACTTTTAAGTTCTTTTTATGTTTAACAGGGCTATCTTTTATTGTTGCTGTTTAAGTGCTAATTTTATTATGAAATTTGCTGGCATAGCAGATGTTGTAAATAATTTTGTAAATTGCCTAAGGCTGTTTACATCATAACCTATGGCTGCATTATCAGATGATGAAAATAGACAACTCTAATGAGAAAATGCTTTGAAATAAGTGAAATGTGAACTCTCCTGACAACTCTTTCTTTTTTTCCCTGTTCAGCACGAATTATCAAAACAAAACAGTGGTGTGAAATGCTTCCATGTTTAGAAGGAGAAGGCTGTGATTTGCTAATCAATAAATCAGGCTGGACCTGTACACAACCAGGAGGTCGGATAAAGACAACCACGGTAAGTTACTTCTCTTTTCTATATTTATTACCTTTTTCACTGTATTTTATTGAAAAATAAGGAGTGAGATTTCTGACTGTTTTTCAGTACTGATACGTAAAGTCTAGTGCTTTATAATTAAGCTGTGGGTCCAGGTGTGCTTATTGAAGTGTATAGTAGTACTGTCACAAAGATAGGAAAAATGTGTAGTGCCCCGAAGAGTGAAAGTTACATCAAGGTTTTCTTATAAGGAACCAGAGATTTAAGTAACAGATACATTCTGGCTGAAGATGGTTTCTTACTTCTTCACTGTAAGGAAAATTTTCTTATGCTCAGAAAGTATAGGGTACAAAACTGAACACACATCCTAGCAGGGCAGAGAGAAAGCTTTCACTAGGAAATGGGGAGGAAGTATTTTTTCTATTTCCACCATACTGGAAAAACACTTGCACAGATAGATCTTCAGTTTTTCAGTGAGACAGTAAGTGAGAAGTTTAGAAAATCTAGAAAAAGAGCTCCTCTTTTAGCTTCATCTTTGTCCTAGTTTGTTGATAGAATCTTCAAAACTCTGATTCGGTGCCTTGGGGCATATGCTTGTAGTGAAGCTCATATGACAGTTATTCTTTCTAGGGTCTGTAATATATCAAATATTTCTAGAAAATATTCTCAAATGCAAATAATTTTTTGACTTCAGAAATGGAAAGAAATCTTGAGAGGTATAATAGAGAAACATTCTGATAGCTTGCTAGACCTCTTGAAATGATTTTTCCCCTATAAACTTTTTTTTAGATTTTCAGGGAGCTTCAGTGTAATTTAAATAAGGGCAATTTCAAGAATATTTTTGTCTTAAAAGTACTTATTAGTGAGGACTAAATTAATGCCTGTCAACCTCTGCACAATTTCTCTGTCTGATCAGGAGACAGACAGTAGTGGAAAACCTCTTACAGATTTAGAAAATCTGTATTTTGGAAAACTAACATTTTTTACTTTTGTTAAAAAAAAAAAAAAAAAAAGAAGATTTGATGGGACATTATAAGATATATGCAAAGGAAACTCTGCATTGTGATCACTGCTTTGATGCTCTTATATTTGCTAGACATAATTTTCATTATGGGCAGGGCTGCAAATCTAACTCAGTCTCTGAGCTCTTAAATATTGTTTGCCTTTAGATCTCTTGAATTCAAGTTACGTATGTGTGACATTAAATAAATAAATGTTTTAAACATTAATATGAACTTCCAGTGGCAAGGATGCCTGATATGGTAACTGTCAGATTGAAAGTATTATCTTAAATCTTGTTAATGCAGAGGCGTTTTCTGTACTTGAGGTAAAGAGAAAGCTCATATACCACCCATTGTCAGCTGTCATTATAGTTCTTTATTTTATGTTTTCTGCATTTCTGATTAATGCAAAATAAGCAGAGGATCTATCCTTCAGTATCTCTCTTTAATAAAGCGATTCAGATATCCTTTCAGATTTGACATCAGAAGCCTGACTCTGAATTCTTACTTGTCTGTATAGCTCTTTAATGCTATTGACACAAATTGAATGATTTTGATTAACATAAATGAAATTAGAATCATACCCCATTTCAGTTAAATTATGGCCATGGTAAATACAATGTTATTAAGCAGTCTCCCCCCTACATGGAGATGTTGTTTTTGTTGGTGAGGAAAGTTTCTGCCAGAGAGGCAACTGTAGAACAGCCCTGAGCATAAGCCCTTATCTAACATTGAGCAGCCTTCAACAGCTGGTATCGCACATGCAGGCACACAACAAAAGCACAGTACTTTTCAGTCAAACCAGACTAGCAGCTCAGAATGTTTTAAGAAGCTCTGAATCCAGAATGAGAAGGGAGTAAAACCAGCCAACAACAAAACCAAGAAACCCCAAGACATAAAGCAGTATTACTAAAATAATAATAATTTTAAAAATATTCATTTGTTCTCTAGATACTTGATTGGAAGAGTATGGGAAGCTCTGGACAACAGTAACAGGTCTGGGAACTATGTCTTAGGATAACTCTTTGAAGTGCATGACTGATTAAAAAAAGAAAAACTTTCTAGAAGAAATATCATGAGACAATATTTTTTTCTAGCAGTATTCTTAGGTCAACAGCTGCTGATGCAGTCAAGTAATTTCTACTTCTCCTCATAATCCAAATCTGAGTTACCAGGCCCATAGAATCATCTAATTATAATGAGAAGGATAGGCAATATGCAAGGAAGGGATAGGAAAACGGTGACCAGGAAATTAATGTCCAAACACTTTAAATGAATTATTATACAACGCATGTATTATTAAGTGGAAATAGTTTTTTAACCACATCTTCAGTGATGGCCATGTTATCTGCTTAATTTGCTAGCTATCAATTTTATTAACTCACATTTATTAATCTAATGTTTGCAGGCCTTACCTACTTACATTAGTTAGTGTCATGAAGATGTTTGGCACTAGGTCTTACATTGTCATAGCAGTGATAGACCATATAGCAGAGAGATCTCTGGTAAATGCTGAAGACAATCATTTGCTACCTTTGCTGATGCCAGGACAGTATCGAACTCTAATGGATTGAGGCCAGCTGTTGTGATAATACCAGCTGTTGCACTGATTACAGATGATCGTGTGTCAGTGTGACTTCTGAATAATTGTGTTTAGAAGTAGCGCATGAAAAGGTAGAACTAGTGGAGATTCTATCTAGGGCACGATTTCCTTCTTATGTGAGAATATATTCTGGGACTTCTAGTTAAACATGTTTTTACCAAAACAAGGATGAAATAGCATTCATTTTCTATAGATGAGTTTAACATTTAACTTTTTTTTTTAATGAATATACCAAGAAAATAGCATATGAAAACACCCTTTGTTCCAAAGCATAAATGCAGTTTCTGCAAACTGCTACTTTATGCTTTGTGTCAAAATTCTGTAGGCTTTCTATGCAGAGTCAGATTTTTTAACTGTGTGGCACTTTCTGTAATCACCTCTGGAAATAATGCAAACAAATCAGAATTCTCACATGGGTAGGAGTATTTTATATCCATTTTGTGCTCACTTTGCACAGCTATAAATGACTACACAAGGTGCAAGGCAAAGGAGAATCAGACTCAAAGTATACTATAAATGGATCTGGATGTCACTTCTGCCCTGTCATCCTATCTACAAGGTGTGAATGAGCAGAGGATTTTTCATCTGCTAAGAGGCTTTTAGAACTGAGGATTGACTGGGCTAACTGCCAATCTATATATTAAGTGTCTGATACAAGGAAACATTATGGCAACTTCTAAAAGAAGATATCAAGAGTACACAACATAATTGTTAGCACTTACGACATACTAAGCGTTTTCACAGAACAAATGTCCTTACAGTCACTCTAATATCACCTATCTTATAAATTTATTCTCCTTTTTCTATTCTTATTAGTATTTCAATTCTTTGAAAAAAAAATAGAAGTTATAATATTTTAAAATAATATGTAGATTAAATAGAACCAGTTTTTTTGTTGTTGTGGTGGTGGTTTTTTGTTTGTTTTGTTTTGTTTTGTTTTTTTTAGATACTGTTGAGAAGCTTATCTATTTTACAGTTTAAGTTAAAAAAATCTTGCCAGTGTATAAATGAGAAGATACAGAGTGTATTGGCTTTACAGGGGAGATTAATTTTAGCACCAAAGTGTATATATGTTGTCAATGATCCATCACTACCTAATTGTTACTTAATTAATTCCTTCTTCTACATGATGTGATTTCAATGCATGGAGCTTAACAGAACATTCATGCGCCAGTTCCTCAGTAGCTAACCTTTTAAAACCTTTGCGATTGTACTGCTAAATTAGCTGAAGTGGGAAATTAAAGAGTATGAAGAAGCTAAGAGAGAGCTCACAGTGGATAAAAGGTGTAATTACTCTGACATGGAGCTCAGAGCTTAGCTAGTAAAATTTACTAAGGATCTAGCTTCACCAAGGGACGTGACTTTCTTAATAGAGTTTACTTACACACAGAGCAACTTAGCATTCCTCACCATTAATATAAATGACATGCTGGCTGTCTTGGAAAGGCTGGGTTGTACTCTACCCTGAGAAATACAATAGTGGTTTTATTGGCTGCAATTTAAATCAAGATTTCTCTGCAGATCCTTATCATACATATATGTGTGATAAAGGTAAATCGATTAAAATGTACTGGTTTTCTTCTCATTGACTTATGAGCAGTGTGTTCTCATTCATACAGTTACATTCAAAGTAAAAATATATATATATAAATATATATGTTACATACTTGTAACATACTTGAGAATCTACTTTTTTTTAGACTGAAGACCAACTGGAAATGTCCTGAGGCCATGGTCTAGTGGTCTGAGCTTGGGGCTGGGAGCCAGAAACTCCTGAGCTCTAATCCCGGCTCTGACAGTGACTCCCTCTGTGGCCTTGGGTAAGTCACTGAACCTCTCTGCCTCAGTTTCCCCAGCAGTAAAAATAAGATTAATGATCCTTAGCTACCTATCCTAGTGAATTTGGGAGGCCCAAGTTAATATTTTAAGAAGTTTAGAAATTCAGAGTAACTTAAAAATAAAAGCACTGTTGTTTATGTCCTTACTGGTGATGTTGTTGTTAGATATTCACATAACTCTGATATTAATGTAATTATCTTCACCGACATTCCAGCTCTGAGTGTTTCTAAATGTGCTTTCCACATCTCCACAGGTCAGCTGATTGTATTTGGTTAAGCTATTTTTGGAAGTTTTTTTGACATCTCACCCTTTCTAGTTCTGTGTCATTCCCACCAAAATAAAATTGCAGACAGCACTAAATTAGAGCAATGGAATGATTCAAGCATGCATGCCATGCCTAATCAAGTTTCCCCTCTCCCCCTTTTTCAGAATTGGTCAACTTATGAAACAGATGCATTACACCCACTTGTCAAGAGGTCATCTACCAAGCTCTCACACTGTCCTAACTGTAGCAGGAACACTACATACAGATCAAAATTACAGAGGATATTTTTCAGGACGCTGAAAAATCCCAGTTCAAAGAGTAGTTTTTAGAAACAAGCAGGAAATGATGGTCCTAAATTTTCCATCATTCCTGGCCAAGACTGTTGGGGAATAAGAATCTTGGTCTATATTTAACCTGTGGCACCAGTAATACCTATATCCTGTCTTTAAAGTCCATGTACATGCACCATAGTGAGTAGTAATGTCTTCTGTATTGTCCCTTCTTCGGTTGTGGGGAATTCCAGAATCTGGAAGTCTCCCAAGGGTCTGAGGGAAGAGCTGGGTTTCGCGAACACAAGTGTGCCCAGCTCGATGAACTTTTCGAGCAGGTGGCTAGGCTGCGTGCAGTGACACGGGCAAACTGGCAGCCCTGTCAAAGTTCTGGCAAGGGGAAGAAGCTAGCAGTCTTCCAACCTTGAGGAGACAGATGGCAAAAATATACAAGATGAGGGAGGCTGGACATTCATCTCTGCTCAGAGCAGAAGGAGGAGCCTTACCCTCTCCCCTCAAGTCCCCCTAAGCAACAGATGTGAAGCTCTAGGGATGGAGAGAGCAGAGAGTGTGGATAATGGTTCAGACCTGAAAAGGGACAACCACATTAAGATGGTCCAACCAAGGACCCAAATCAGAACCAGTGCCACCAAAAAAAGGCTAAGGGTCTTAGTAACTGGGGACTCTGCACTGGGGGGCACTGAGGCACCCATTTGTCACCCAGATAATCTCTCTAGAGAGATTTGCTGCTTGCTGAGAGCGCACATTCAAGACATCAGGAACAGGCTGCTGGGTATGATAAAGCCAGAGGACTACTTTCCATTCCTGCTTTCAAGCTTTATCTCAGGAGCTGCAAAATTAGTAAATTACAAAATACTACAAGAGACTTTATGTCCTTTGGGATGATATTGAAGGGATCAGGAGCATAGGTAGTGTTCTCCTTGATCCTCCCGGCCAGAGACTGGGACCTGGGCAGAAGGAGGAGAATGGACCTGTTGAATAAATGGCTGCATGGATAGTTTCATGCTCAGAATTTTTGGTATTATAATCTTGGAAGAATTTTTGAGAGACATGAGCATTGGATGGGACTCAACTAACCAGCAGGGGCAATAATATACTGAGAATAAGCAGACTGGGCTGATCACCAGAGCGTTAAACTAGGTTTGATGGAGAAAGGGTGACAGAGAAGAGCCAGAGAACACTGTCACTTTAGGAATCATAGTGGGAAAATCTCAGATTTGTCCCAGAATAATTTGGGAGGGGTCCTCCAAAAAGATGTCCAAGGGCATCCAATAGCCCAGCTGAAGTGCCTCTACACCAATGCACACACCATGGGAAATGAACAGGAGGAGAAGGAAACCATGGTACAATTAAAAAATTATGATCTAATTAGTATCACAGAAATGTGAGACAAATTGCACAAATGGAATGCTACAACTGAGGACTACAAGCTTTTTAAGAAGAGATAAGCAGGGCAGGAGGGGTAGAGGAGCTGCCCACTATGATAAGAAGTGGATAGACTGTGAAGAGCTGCCTCTGAGAAACAGCCATGATCAGCTTGTTGGTTAAAATTAGGGACCAGACCAATAAAGGATATCTGGTGGTCAGGATTTAATACAGGCTGTCCTGCCTGATCAAGGACAGCCTGTTGATGAGGCCTTCTTGCTTCAGCTACAAGGGGTGGCGGGCTTGCAGGCTCTCATCCTGATGGGAGATTTCAACCATCTGGATATATTCTGGGAAAACAACATGGTGGGCTGCAAAAAATCCAGGAGATTTCTAGAATCCATTGAGTGTAACTTCCTGGTCCAAGTATTGGACAGATGAACAAAAGAAGAAGCATTACTGGATCTGGTGCTCACCAATGCAGAGAACATCATTAAAGAAATTAAGGTAGGAGGCAGCCTGGACTGTACTAACCATTCCATGGTTGAATTCATGATCTCTAGGAATATGGGCCTGGCAAAAAGCAGAGTCAGGACCATGAACTTCAGGAGATTTCCTTCTGTTTAGGGAATTATTGGATGGGATACCTTGGGAAGCTGTCCTGAGGGACACAGGAATGGAACAGAGCTGGCAGCTCTTTAAGGACACCTTTCTGAGAGCACAAGAACTCTCCATCCTCCAGCACAAGAAAACAGATGGAGGAGGCGGAAAACTGACATAACTGAACAAGGACCTGGGGTCAAACTGAGGGAAAATAAGGAAATGTATGGGCAGTGAAAGGAGGCATGGGTTGCTTGGGAAGAATATAGGGATGCCCTGCAGACATGCAGAGATGGAATCTGGAAAGACAAGGCACAGATGGAATTAAGTTTGGCAAGGCATGTAAAAAAACAAGAAAGGTTTCTTTAGGTACATTGCCCACAAGAAACAGGCAAAGGAGAGTGTACCCCCTCTGATAAATGAAAAGGGAAAACTGGCCTCCTCAGACATGGAGAAGGCTGAGGTACTTAATGGACTCTGCCTCAGTCTTCACCGCCAGTCAGGTTTCCCAAGCCTCTTGTGTCCCTCAACTTTTAAGCAGGGATTGGGGGAGTAAGATCCCTCCCAGTGTAAGAGTGGAACAAGTCCAAGACCACTTCATGAGGCTGAATGTGTACAAGCCTATGGGGCCAGATGATACGCATCCTAGGGTCCTGAAGGAGCTGGCTGATGTGGTTGCCGAGACGCTCTCCATCATGTTTGAAAAGTCATGGCTGTCAGGTGAAGTCCCTGGTGACTGGAAAAAGAGAAACATTACTCCCGTTTTTAAGAAACAGAGAAAGGAGGACCTGGAGTGCTACAGGCTGGTAAGCCTCGTGTCTGCCTGGGAAGATCATAGAACAGATCCTCCTGGAAGGCATGTTGAAGCACATGCAAGATGAGGAGGTGATCTGAGACAACCAGCATGGCTTCACTAAGGGCAGATTGTGCCTGACCAGACTGATGGCCTTCTATGATGGAGTGATGGCATCTGTGGACCAAGGAAGGGCGACTGATGTCATCTACCTGGACTTGTGCAAGGCTTTTGACATGGTCCTGCACCACATCCTTATCTCTAAATTGGAGAGATATGGATTTGAAGGGTGGAGTATTCGGTTTATAAAGAATAGGCTGGATGGTCGTAGCCAAAAGGTTGTTGTCAATGGCTCTATATCCAGGTGGAGGCTGGTCACAAGTGTTGTCTCTCAGTAGTCCATCTCGGGACTGGTGCTTTTCAACATCTTTACCAGTGACGTAGACTGTATGGTTGAGTGTACTCAGCAAGTTTGCTGATGACGCCAAGCTAAGTGGTGCAGTTGGTACAACAGAAGAAAGAAATGTCATCCAGAGGAACCTGGACAGTCTCGGAAAGTGAGCCCATGAGAACCTAATCGGGTTCAACAAGGCCAAGTGCAACGTGTTACACTTGGGTTGAGGCAGCCCCAGATATGTGTACAGACTGGGAGAAGAACTCCTCGAGAGCAGCCCTATGGAGAAGGACTTAGGGGTCCCAGTAGATGAAAACTTAACATGATCCAGCAGTCTTCACTTGCAGAATGCCAACTGCATCCTGGGCTGCATCAAAAGAGAAGTGGCTAGCAGGGAGAGGGAGGTGATTGTTTTCCTCTGCTCTGCCTCTGTAAAGTCCCACCTGGAGTACTGTGTCCAGGCCTAGGGCCCTCAGTACAGGAAGGATGCAGAGCAGTTTGAGTAGATCCAGAGGAGGGCTAGGAAGATGGTCAGAAGGCTGGAAGAAAGAAAAAAAAGAAAGAAAAAAAATCCCTCTCCTGTGAAGAAAGGCTGAGGGAGTTGAGGTTGTTTAGCTTAGAGAAGACAAGACTCTGGGGAGACCTCATTGTGGCATTCAAGTACTTGAAAGGAGCTTACGAGCAGGAGGGAAACTGACTTTTTACACAACTAGACAGTGATAGAAAATGGGGGAATGGATTTAAACTGAAAGAGAAGACATTTAGGTTAGATGTCAGGAAGAAGTTCTTTACTTGGGGTGGTGAGGCACTGGAACAGGTTGCCCAGAGAAGTTGTGGAAGCCCCATCCCTTGAGGTGTTTGAGATCAGGTTGAATGGGTTTCTGGGCAGCCTGATCTAGTGGCTGGCAACCCTGCCCATGGCAGGGGGTTTCAAAGTAGATGATCTTTAAGGTCCCCTCCAATTTAAGCCGTTTTACTACAATTGTGAGATATATGAGCAGCAAAAAGAGCTCTGTAAGATACTCCTATGTAGTGGAATAGATCCTTCTTTCAGCCTGGTCCTCTTGCAGATCACCTTCAGTTATGCTCACTCTAAATTTCTTGCTGGATTTCTTGAAGCCTGGGTTAAGAAAAATCACTATCCTTAGTGTGACTGACAACTGTCTATTTTTCATACCTGCTGTTAACCAGTCAGAGCTTCATGAGTTCTGAGACCATTGCTTCATTAAGCATTATGCATCACAGAGGCCTCTAAAACTAATTCAGATCTTGGCGATGGTGTTGGGGGGCGGGTTCTGAAACTCCTGTTTGAATACTTTTCTAAGACCACTGCCACATAATTAGCAGCTAGACTGAGCTACCTTTTATATGTTTTACCTTGTATATTCAGATACCATATTCAGATCTTCTGTTGAATAAGTGCAGAGTATGAACACCTCCTCTGCAAATCTTGTTAAGATAAAAAAAAAATCTATGATATTTGGATGTGTAATTGTACATATAAACTACCAGAATTAGGTTATTCACAATTAACTTCTTATCACGATGCAGATGCATATCTCCATGGTCAGCCCTAATCGTGGCCCAGCGCTGTAACTGAACTTGCTAATATTTTTTTGATTAATTTGGCATTCTTCCTAGTTGTACTAGCATACATTATGATAAAAAATATCAGTTGTTGGCAAGTCATAGCCATGTGCTTCTGTATACACACTGTATGTCCCACAGAGTTTAAATCATAATTTTTATGTTAGACAAGAATAAAAGCTCAAGGCAAGCACACAAGTAAAGTAGTAGGAAGATTTTCATGGATATATGTCTTAAGTTCATCATGCCATGAAGAATCTAAATAGAAATAAAGTTTACATGAAGCTGAGGAACTTGAATACAATGAGATCATGCTGTTGCTTTTTGATATGTGTTATCTTGCATATTAGCGCTATTTCAACTAATTCACAATTAGTACAGTCTTTTCAAAGCTTTGTACTCCTTTGTGGTATCAATGTAGTGAAAAATCCCCATTCCATCCCCATCATCCATGCTCCTTTGTAGCAAACAGCAGATCCTCAAGTCCTAAATCCAGAATGATTTGGTGAGTTTTGAGACTTAGATTTGAGAATAGTTGGCAGAAACATGAAGAACCACCTTGAAGAGATTAGGTCCTCTGTCCTGAATTTTGAATCCCAGTTATACTGATGCCCAGTGATTCACATTACTTGAAGAAAGACCATAATTTACTCCAAGAAAAACTTGAAGTGAAATATTAGAGTTGAGATCATGATTTCTCAATGTCTTAAATAATTCCATACAAGGAAATAGGGAAACACATATTTTCCCTATCTATAGCTGCATATTCTTGGGCGTGCATTGTAACGCTAGAGAAAATACATAAAGTTACAGAAAATATGACTATCGATTTCTACTTTGCTAGTTTAAAAATCTTGCAATTCCTGTACAAATAAGCAAAGTCAATTTTCACATGAATTACATTTGTAGAAATACTTTTTCTCTCAAGATTTCCTATTTTTAACATATATTCATTTGGGAGGTTGCTTCTTACATGTTGTGGCCCTCAGCCTAGTCTTTCTACACCAATGTAGGGACAGGACAGATTTAGATTCAGTGGGCTAAAGCTGGTTTACTGATTAATGCTTAGGAATTATATTTTGTATGTGTTTGATATAGGTTACTCTATATTTAAAACTAGCTAGTTCACTTTAAAAAGAGCTACATTCCAATCCATGCGAGGTCTGAACCTCAAAGCTTTAACTAACTGAAAAAGCAGGTTCTGCTCCAGGCAAAATAGTAAAATAAACAAACACACACATACAAAATAAAAACAAAAACACCCTGCTTGGTTATTTTTTATTCTTCCTATACTTTGAAAATAGAAGTCTGAAATGAATGTAAAACCACATATATAACTTGAGGTATTCATCAACTACTATGTCATAGTCTAAAGCCGCAAACTAAATTGTGGACGTCTAAAGTATTCAAGTATATGCAAAACTTTAAAAGCTATGCTTCAAAGAATTCCATCCTTGCCACCTGTGTCCTGTTAAAAACAAAACAAACAAAAAAAACCTTTAATTTGAAATTATTTTCAGATCCCTTAACTTTGCAATACATCAGTAAAAATTATATTATTATACGGAGATAATGGTTTATTATGTTTCATGATAGAATGACGTTTGCCTGAATGTTCTGATTTCTTGCATGAATATGAGCAAATCAATTTTCATTGCTCTTTATTGCAAAGAGACTATTTGAGGAAACGGTCCTGAAGATTACTTTTACAGTTTCATGATTCACTGTAAGCAGCACAACACTCTAAGAAGTGATTCAGTAGATATTACATGCCACGTAGTTGCACTGAAGATGACAACAGGATACATCATACATGTGGAAGAAAATACTGATTTTATAGTGCAACTGGGGAAGAAAGCTGTGAACCACTCGCTACAGAACTTGAGTATATAGTTTAAATCATGCTTTTAATGAGAATGTAATGGAATACTATGCAGCTTGGAAACTGATAAGTCATATCAACATCAAGAATTTAAAATGATGTTAAAAATATTACATACCCATTTCATATAGTGAGAATGTTCATAGTGCAAGTGTTCGAAGATGAAACTGTTTAAAATGCTTAACCGCTTTGGAACGTTTCTTTTTAAAAGTACTCCCAAAATTTTGTTAAATCACACAAAATGAGCTAGAATTTTTAGACTGATCAAAACAAACAGTGAATACAGAAAATTAAATAGATGTGATAGCATCGGGTGTTCAATAATGTATTTGACACATTATTTCCTAAAATCATACTTGAAAATTAATTCAGAGTTCTGTCATATTGAAAACTGCTGTTTCAACAAGAAACTGATGGAGGACTTGTGAACAGCATATAATAACAGTTAACAGTAGTGTATTGATCTAGGTTGAGGTGGCACAGGAGGTAAGAGATTTGTGAAAGCTCTAATTTTATTTTACTAAGAATGGTTTCAAAAACATAAAAGATGTTAAGCCCTCAAGTGTTATTGAAAATCTGTGGAAGGCAGGCACGTAAAAGACTTTTCTGTTTCTCTGTGTTCCCCTACACTATTTTCATTAAGCATCTGGAATAGAGCTCCAGTACTTAGTAGCATTATGTCTGCACACAAGTTTCTTTACCTTGGGGCAGACCTAACGGATAGCCTTGTCTGTTTTTCAATCTAGTTAACTCCTGCCTGTAAGACTTTGTTCTCACCTATTGCTTTTGTTCTCATGCATATGAGCATGCTAGGGAACACAGGAAGGCAATTCAGCTTGCAGAGTCATGGTAACATGAAAGCCCTACATTTAGGCTATTCCTGTGTTGTGGTTTAACCCAACAGGTAACTAAGCATTATATAGTCATTTGCTCACTCCCTCCCTCCCAGGGGGATGGGGAAGAGAATCAGGAAAAAAAAAAAGTAGATAAAAACTTTGTGTCAAGCATTTATTTGGTTTTCATTGAACAAATAAATTCAAAATCTAACTAATAAAAAAGTATGTTGTCTCTTAAATGGTGAATTTAAAGGACATAAAGAGAAATGACAAAACTACATTCTCTGCAATATAGTCATTTTAATAAAAGCTAGGAATTCAGAGTTTTATAATGCATTTATATTTTAAATGTGTCAGATTAATGAACTTTAAAATGAAACAAAAATTTTTTGAGCATCTCCCAAAGTGTTGCAGAAGTTGCTGATAAGGCAGTTTATGCTTGAATGTTATTCCTGTTGGTAGTTACAGCACTGAACATATTTGTCAGCTCTTAACAGAATTATTGAAGTACCAGGAATTTGCATAGAAATAACACAAGTTTTTAAAAGGAAAGCAAACAAACAAAAATAGATATGCACAAAACATCTGCCATATAAATGTTTGTATTCACACAAACAATTATGCCATGAAAGCAAGCATCGCATAAAATTTTGGCACCATAACACAAGAGCATTATAGCTAGGTTGTAAAAATATCTGTACATCAGAGTTTATATTGCTTTTCAAGGAAATCTTCATTACAGTATTATAAAGCTTAACCAAAATCACGTAATCTGAAAGAAAAATAAAATGCTTATTTGTAGTTACCAGATGTGAAAAATAATTTGATATGCAATATATGTTACATTGCAACTTAAAATGTGCGTTTTAGCTGTAAGGGCGTCCTGTGAACAGTGGAACAACTAAACCAGTAGTTTATTCCTTGCAATCTTGTATAGTTTTCCTTCATGACACCCGGTAGTCCAACACCCCCAACCTTCCTCAGAACTTCAAATGCATCTAGTTCTCTTCTGTGCCCCCTGCTTCCCTCACTACCATATCCTATGCTCCTTCCCACCTACAAAATACCATAGAAAACCTATCAATCATTTTTGGCCAGCTGGCAGTACAAGCAGGCTGTTTGTGCTTCCTGACCCTCTAGCTGCATGCCATCCCATCAGTAGGATCACTGATAAGCATTAATTTGTCCTTTATATTTTTTTTTACTCTTCCCAGTTGCCAAGCTTTCAAATATTCAGGATCTTACTATTTTTGAGATGTTTATTAAATGTAGTTGAAAGTGGTTTAAAGTCCCAAAAGTTGGTAGTTTTCGAAGGGACTATTAAACTTCATAATGAGAAACCAATAATAAAGTTATTGTGTGTTACTGGGGATTTTTTTCAAAATTATTTTTATTGATTGATTTTACAAATATCATGTTTTTAAAGTTCAAAATTGTCACGACTTTGCCAAGAAAGTGATGTACTAGAAAGGTATAATGGAGTTCACCAGATTGTTATAAAAAAATAAAATCCTTACTTTTTTTTTTTCAATGAAACCTTACTCCACACACAGGCTATTCACATGTCATGTATACATAGTGAAATTTTAGCTAGCATCAACAAAATTGAAGGCATACTATACTGCATTGACTACGACATCAAATGTGAATTCTTGGTAAAAGTTCTAAGTTGTCAGCATGCTGCATTAATAAAATTACAATGAATTCTCTGTGCATTAGTTCAAGAATAGCCCTCAAGTTCCATATTCAGAGAGGAGAATGTTCCCAAATAAACCTTCTTGTAAGATAAGACTTTCTTTTAAGTGTTTAGTGCCTACTTACAAATGCAGAGGTAGGCAATTATGACATAAAGAATATATGCCTTTGGTTTTAACTCTGTACCTATAGGCTTGAGGGCTTCTTCTGTAGACCTGAGAGGCTCAGTTAGCCAGCCTCTGCTCCTCCACAGCGGGATCTAGACTACAATGAGGTCCAGCCTCAGAAGACTTGATCCTTATGCATGGCACACAGTGCCCATCTCATCCAGGACAGCAAGAAAGTGAAGCAGAAATGAACCAATGTGTGGACTTCAAATGACTTCTTAGCAGTGTGGAAGCAGTTTCCAAACATATCATATGAGAATGAGATGGCAATATATCAAGTACAGATAATTTTTTTGCTTTGTTTTTGCCTTTTCTATGAGAGAAGGACTGAAAAGCCCCTTGTCATACCTTATTTGCTGCTGTAGATAGTGTTTCCTCTGAGTCCTGCTAGATATGGAAGAGCAGAATTTACTGAGCCTGGCTCAGTAATATTCTTTTGACCAGCACAGAGTGTGGATGTTTCACTATACTTCACAGTTTTGTACTGTATGGAAACAAAATCTAGAGTTTTCAGCAAATTCCAGCAAGATTTGGTACTCCTTGGTGTTCTTTTCTTTCTGTTCTTTATGTTCTGTATATAATTTCCAGCTGTTTTTTTCCTTAGTGTGTACAAAAACGTCTCTTATTGATGAGTAATCAAACACTTCAGAAGAACTTTAACTTTTTCAGTAAATGAATAACATCCACAAAAATAAATTCAAGTTCTTTAAAAGCCCATATTTTGAGATAGAGATTATATTACTCACAAATTATTTCCAGTGAGTTCTGGAACAATCTCCTTTAAAAATGACATTCCATTGGGAGCTAATAAAGAGAAAAAGAAGAAAGAATAAGGTAGCCACAGCAAAGATTATTAACAGACCCCTAGAACAGAGGTAATGTCTGCGTTTGTACTATTTGCGTTATATGTTTCAGTAAAATAGGTTGGTCCAGCTGTCTCTTATGCCAGCAGGAATATTCACATAGATCTCTTGTCATAATTGCCACCGTTAAATGACATGCTGTTCAACTTCTGGCCCCTAGAGAGGACTCCATGGTGCAGGTGACAGGAAAATAAACTGAACTAGGGGTTTGGAAAGGGGCAAAAAATACTATTGCCTCTGCATACATGCTAGTGCCCTCTAGAAGTTTTTTGAAAAAGTCTTATTGAAAGTTTCCTGGAAAATCTTAGATTGACTTGCTATTTTCTCACTTCAGTCTAAACCTTGCTGCATCATCTGACAGCTGTAGATTTCATCTTTCAGACAGGTTTCATGTAAAATGGTTATTGGCCTCCAGACACACATCGTGTCGCTTTCAGTGATGGACTTGCTGTGAATCTCTCTTGCTGCTTTATCATGAATGGCATCTTAAACATATGTAATCTCATTAACACTTTGAGTCCTCCAAAGATAGCACAGCCATGATAAGGGCTACAGAGAACTTTTATCTACAGTGAGTGGCTACTCATTTGAGTCATTTGAATTAGTAACTCGTTATGGGCAAGGAGCCAGTGGGCTCTGCAATCTGCAGAGCTGCTGCTTTCCCAGCACTCTGCTTCCTGCAGAGCCTATGTAAGCTGATTTAGTTGGCTTGGTCACATGAGCAGTTTAGACTTTCTAGAGGAAAAGTGAAAACAAAATGTCATGTGAAAACAAAATCCCTCTCAAATTAGGATGAGCGTGAAGAATGCAGGAAGCATAAGAAATACGTAACTGATTTGAGAAGTCCAGCAGCGATAGTTTCTTTCATAAAGAAGGTATATTTCCCGCTTTCTTTGCTCTATATATTTAACTCATGATAAACTTAAGTGACAATATCCTACTATTATTTAGTGGTAGGGAGTAGACTGTTGTTAGAAGTGGAGATTGTACTGTTAGCATTTTTGGATGTAAGAGTTCAAAGTGATGCATAATAAATAAAAAGAACCCACCATTGCCATCATCTTAGTAAAAGTGCTTGTTAAAATAAGAGGGAAGAATGTATCTTGTATGTCTTGGTAATATATTATAATAAATGCAAGAGTTATAAGAGTCTAGGACTATGTCTAATTAATTTATGTGAGGAATGATACATTCACATTAAAGTTGTTTTTTTCATGTTTCATTTTTGTCCTCAGAAAATTACATGATGTAGCTGAAATATGATTTTTAAATGTGTCATCTAAAAAGAAAGTTACAAAGGGTACGTGGTCACAAAGAACTTATGTTTGGCCTTTTGGTGTTGATGTTCAGAAGAAACAGGTGCACTATAATAATCTGCGTTTCAAATTGATCAGAGGATTACAAAACCATCATACTTTGTACATAACCATGTTTTGTAGTAACAGTTCTTCACCTGGGAAACATGTTCTCCCTGACTGAGTGTGGGATATAAATATGGGAAGAGTAGGAGGATTGCTGCTGAAGGTAGAGGAGATGATGTAGCTGGGACAAGGTCAGGGATGGAGACTGTTTCAACTGAGTAGAAGAGGAAAGTGGGCAGATAGCGCAACAAACAGAAAAGTCACTATCTGCTCAACACTCCATCCAGTAGCTACCACTGCACCATAAACATTCAGCAGCCCAGTTGGACGTGGTTTAGGACCAAAAGTCTCTGGTCTTTTTGGTTTCAGAACTGCTTTGCAAATGTTAGGAGATGAAGGTCTTAGCTATTTAGTTATAGGCTCCCAAATCTGAGTGATTATTTTTGATCCACTCTTGTGGATCAAGGCTTGATTTTTGAAGGCTTGCAAATACATAGCTTTTTGTATTCATTTTCTGTCAGATTTTCTGAAGTACGAGTAAGGATTTCCCTAATCCTTTATTTGTGAAGCAGAGGGATACTTGGGGCAAAGGATGTGGAGAAGGCAAAAGGAAAAAAAAAAAATTGTGGGTGATAAGTTGCTGCTGAAGTAAGTCTTTGTAAATAAAGAACTGCAAATTAAATATTTTATCAACATTTATTTGTCTGTAGGCCTTCACAGAGCAGACTGATTTTTAAAGGCTTAGCATTTTGCTGGATGAACCTCTACACACCTGAAAAAGATCTGAATTGTCTGTTTTAAAAATCTTCAGATAAGCATACTCTATTTTAAAAACACAAATTTACGTATGTTGCACACTCGATTCTCAATAGCAGAATGCTACAAGTGCATTTCTAGTCTGAGTAAAGACTTCAGTATTTGATTTATTCATACAAATGGACATTAAGTAAAATGATTCAACTGAAGCAAAAATCTGTCAGTTGCACATTTGGCAGGGCTTTCATTATTATTCTCTGAATGAACAAAAAGGAATGATACTTATCACACCTTTCTGCAAGCACACACTGAATATAATTGTAACATAATTGCATTTTATGCCAACAGTTAGCAACCTTCCAAATAAATGTAAATTCTTGGGAGGCTTTTATGATTATTTAGATTTGAAAACCATTTTCCCAGTTAAAAAATAACAAAAACAACAATGAATGTCCATTTAAGTAAACTGAGGCTTAGTATGGGACATTGATAATTAACAGCAATGGCTTTGGAGCCTTCTGTGTGTCAGTGTTCATAACTGTATGTTTTTTCCCAGCCTTATTATTTTGTTTGTTGTTTAAATTTCCACTGTACAATTTGGGAGATGAGGATCAGGAAATGTGAAAAATGCTGAGGGAGGCAATGCCATAGTCTACGTTATTTATCTTGAAGCCTTCCAGATCACTGAATTACTGTCAAATGGAGGGAATTTCTTGTTCTAGATCCTGGGCTAACAAATGACTTGAACTATTCAGCATCATTTTTTCATCATCTCCCTTTTAATGTTCTATGCTAACTCAAAAATGACACTCATTGGCTTTCTGTTAAATCAGAGAAGAAATATACTGTTTTATTTATTGTACCAAATGAAGGAAGAAAAAAAAAAAAAGGGCTGTTTTCATCTCCATATTGTGAAAGATGTTGGGGGATTTTTTATCACTTGCAGATGTTAACAGATTTATGCCATGCAAATTCGGTATGTTAATGATGTTCCAAAATGTTCTAATCAGTGCTTATTCTGTCATATTTTATTTATATTTGTTTTTCAAAATGTATGTGCATGTGATACAGGAAACTTGAAAATTATAATAAAGCAGCCAGATTGAAATAGAGGTTTCAAGTTAACTACAGAGACGTGTTTTAATTAAAATAATTGGTAAATAAGCATTATGAGTACTCAGAGGAGACCTAATTTGTTTAGCAAAGCAGTGTTTCAAATACTTCTTGAATTATATCAGAAGTCCTTTTCAGCATAAACTGGACAGTGTGCTGATGATGCGGGGAAAAATGTGTTGATGTACTTTAAAAATTTCTAAGAATTAATATTTTTAATTTATATTTAAACTTCTAAGCTGAGCTTTTGGAAAGTTCTTCCAATATGTTGCATGTTGCAAACATAAAGCTGCATATATGTACTGTAAAGAATATGAATGATAACCATTAGGTTGCTGCCTTAAAGTTTAAAATTGTGTTTTCCATTACTTTAGAGACTGACTGACCATGAAGATTTTTCAGGTTTTCTGGAGAGTTAGGCGGAATTTAGTTCAGGCAAAATATGTCATAGAGAAGCTTAGGCATAAGAAAAACATGGATGTGTCATTATCAGAGCACACACAGTATTTAATAGCACAGGGAAATTTGAGATCAAACTGAGAAATGATAAGGAGTATAAGTGGTTGCAGATCCAGGCAGAACTGGATATTAGATGATGTAAAAATGCTGACTTAATGTAAGTTAAATATTACTATAGGCATAATTTAATCTAGCCTGCTGTTAATGTGATCATAGTGACTCCTAGAAAGATAAAGATTTCTGAGTATTACCGTCCATTCATACCTTTGAATGTCTTCTATAGCCCTTGTACGACAGTGAGCCCAAGTGACACAGCTTTCATATACTGAACTTGCTGGTAAGTCATTTATGTAAAACTGAAATCAGTTTAAAAAAAAAAATCACTAAAGACTACAGACTCGTGAACGCAGTTCTTACATGGAAGTACAGGGTATATTTTTGGTGACATTTGAAAGGCAAAAAGACAGAATGCCTTGCATTTTATTTAATAGGCTACACTTTGCAGAATAGGTTGAATTGTATCCTTCTTCATGTGAAAAAAAAAATTGGTTTGCCTCCTCACATACGCTGTTATTTTGTCAGTAGTGCTTGGTTGTTATTGTTGTTCGTTTTGTAATCTGTATCAACTGCTTATTTTAATTACTTTCCTAAAGATTGTTTTCACAGCTGTCACTGATATATAAATATATTTTAATGTAAAAATTAATTAGCTGAGTGATAATATACTGGACTTCTTCAGGTCACTGAGTGATAACAAGATTCACGGTGCAGACCCTAGAGATGTATTTTATTTGTCTGCATGTGAAGTTGAGATCCCAGTGAAATCAATGGAAGGCTTTCCTTCTATTTACCTCAGTGAAGTCAGAAAGTCAGAATGTCACCTTAGTTTGAGGAACTGTGCAATCCAGATGCAATTTTGTGGCATTTGCCTCTGTGAGGCAACTAGAAATGTGAAATTAATATAAAAAGTGATTTTACAGTAGTAAAACTGCTAAAGTGCATAATATTTAGAGCCTTGTTCTCCATATGGAATGACTCACATTAAAGATATTTGTCCTCCACTTGCAACTCTCAGAAAAGAAGAAAAAGCAACTTCTGACATTTAATCAAATGAGGCACTATTGCAGCTGAACACAGGGGAAAAAAAAAAAAAAAAAA
>WBMW01002685.1:58902-89169 GCA_013396635.1 Penelope pileata | reverse complement strand
AAAAAAAAAAAAAGACATAACAACATAGGTATTTGAAAAGAGCTTCTAATCGGGAGATGGAGGTGCTGAAGCCTGAAAGTGCTTCCAGAGAACAGAGTAAAGCAGGAACTGGCAGAATTGAACAAACTACACGTCCAACTATATGTTATAAAAGTCATGTTTTTTCTTCTGTAAGTTTGATAGTTATAGCCATTTTTTTGTTTTCTTGAGCTAACACTGCAGACACTTGCACGGCAGATAACTCATACAGATAGTGACTTTGATGACATTTCAATGGTAATATTTGTGTAAGGATGAACGGCTTTGAAACAATTTCTCAGGTGAATGAGAAACAAACAATTTTCTCTGAAGATCAGGCCATTTGTTTCCACTGTTGGGTTTCAAGCAAAAGTATTTTTGCAATCAACTAATAAAGAACACTACAGTACTTTGAATTTGTGTCTATTCTCCCTGTTTTTCATTTTTGCCAGTCTGGACTTCTTTGTTTTCATCAAAGGACAGTTTTGCACTTTTTATATTGATGATTTTCATTATGACCACAAAAAAAATATTTTCATTTTCATAGTACTAATGAAGGGTAAATGCAAATTAATAATAATAATGCTCTTCAGATGGGGTTGAGTTTTTTTGTTTGTTTGTTTTATTTTTATTATATTGTTATGTTTGTTGTTATGTTATTATGTTTGTTTTTTGTTTTATTTGTATTATGTTGACTGAAAACATGAAAATCTTGGAAGATACAGTCTATTGGCAAAAGAAGTGCATGACCTCAGTGTTCTCCCTAGAATTCAAGACAATTTGCTGGCTCTCATCACTTTAAGATGTATTCCCTAAGAAAGAATAGCAATGTCTACACATTTCACCCATGGTTTCTGGTCTTTGGAAATACAGGTTGATTTTCTTCACCTTAAGATGTAACTAATTCATGTACTCAGGTGCTGATTCAAGTCAGTAAAAACCTGGAGATCTGGTAGGACCTAGATTTGTTTGCAAATTTTTGATTACTCTTCTGCTTGATAATACAATTGAACCAACATCAGGACCTCATTTAAGAATGCTTTTGTACAGTTGACTAACAAAAAGTGCCTCTGTTCTACAGAGTTAAAAGTTAAAAAATACAAATACATGGAGTGAACAGAATATTCTATTACACAATAAAATCAAGGCTGTACCTAAGTGGTAAAAGAAGAGGACTCTAGTTAAGAAAGCAGCCTTTTTGTTTTGCTGTGAACAAGGTCTGTACAGACCACTGGGATTAAGTGAACTTTGTAGGGGTTTTAATAACTGTACTTTCTAGCAAACAAAAAATTTTATCTTATAATTTTAACTTTATCAAGATCCATTTCACTTGCTGTCATTTCCAATTGCTGGTAGTCTTTTGTATATACCTACTAAGTTTTACTGTTCTATGGGCCAGCTCTCTCCTCCACTGTAAAGAGAAATGAAATAAGCAATTGAAGTCTGCAAAATGTAAATTGCAGTCCTGTACCTGAGAACAAAAACTTGGGTGTTTGAATTTAGCAAATCTAAATTTGAACACCCAAAAACTTCCTTTCCTTGTAGTGTGACTGAATTTACAGTCTAATGATATAGATAATTCACTTTCTAATACAATTTGGATACCGTTTATCTTCCTTTCCAAATATGAGACTGGATTTTCGCTGCAGATTTTGAACTTAACTGAGATATCACAATTGCAGAGACAATGTAAGTGTTTAGTGTACATTATTTTATTACTGAAGGGCATAGGATTTGAGGAATTGATCATTTTTCTTCTCTCTGCATTGTGGTTCAGCTTTTGGCAGGTCAGCTTGCTGCATACAAGAGACTGATTGATCTCTCACCATGTGGAAGTGGCAGGTGCTTGTTAGACCCCCAGTGGGACTTGCTTCAGTTTGCAGTGATTCCTTTTTCTTCTCACAGTATTGTTAATGGGGTGTATCTTTTGGTCCCTTTTACCAGCAAACAAAATTGAACCTGTTTAATATAGCCAGCATTCCTTGTTTTAACTAGGATTCTTTAGTGCACAGTCACAGACACCTGGAGTTTGAAAGTGACCAAGTGCTTGCCAAAGGATAGACTTCTGCGGTTCAGATTATCTGTTGTCCACATCCTACTACATTTAAGCAAAAATAAAGCCTGAATAAACGTATTTCAGTTGAAAAATGTATATGTTGCTCTTGAATGAGAACTCAAAATATTGTTTCCCCAAAGGACGACATTACAATGGATGCTATTTTTTAGAGCCGTGGACTTGTGAATAAACGGAGTTCTTCATGAAAAACAAATGACTCTTCATTTGTGAAGTTTTTTTAAAAAATATTTAAATCACAGATCTGTTCAAAAAATAGTGGTTTATAATGCTGATATGCCTACACCTATCTATTCTGATTTTATCACAAGAAAGGTTATTCCATAACTATGAGAAAGGCAATAAAAGACATAATTTAATCTACCAAATCAAAACTTAGACTGTGTAAAATATTCAAGTTGCAGTTAAGCTATAAGGAATTCAGAGACCTCATCTACAGAGCTCAACTCTTCATGGGCATCCATCTCATTTTTGAGAAGAGATGTGTCCAGGAGGAAATACTTCTGTGACCCTACTGAGAGTGTTTAATATCAAAGTATGACATTTGCAAGGTCTGCCTGTCTATGAAGACTCTCAGATTTATGCCAATGAAGGACAGAGTCACAAACATTGTTACAGTTATTTCTATCCATTTATGTGCTCAGAACTGCTGTACCGGATTTCTGCACTTAAGGTTGCTAGTGGAACTTAATTCATCATTCTGTTCCTTGACCCAAAACATCCAAAATGACAACCACTCCTGACTTTAAGTGAGAAGTACATTGAATTTCTCCTCTTGCAGAGTGAGTAGTATTCAGAATGTTACTTCAAACTCATAGATGTATGGTGCTGAACAGAAACACAGACATTCAAAAGCAATTAAAGAGATATTCTTCAAATGGATTGACATCTCAGAACATAGCACACAGCATTACTAATCCTTCTAATCCAAATGTGAGGTCTTGAATTCATGCTACTGCCAATAGGAATTGGCTGGAAAGGGCTAGGTAAAAATGAAGTAAATTCCTAGAAATCTGATGATTGTTTCTTATATGCAAATCAAATGAACAAGAATGGATTCTCTTTCTTACTGCTTGTATAATTTCTCAGGTTTCTTGAACTGTTTACTCTCTAGACTCGTTTTGCTAGTGATATTTCTGAGTGCCAGGTTGGTGACTCTGCAATATCTTAAAGTCTTAGAACAGAAGTTACATTGAAAAGGGAACAGAATGAGCTCTGTTCAGGTTCATGTGGAGATTTTTTTCCTGAATTCTCAAAAATTTCCTGTCTTAGCTTAGTTATTTCTCCCTAAGTGACCTCAGCTCTACTTCACGTACATTCCTAGTCATCACAAAATAAAAGAATATAATTATTGTGACTTAGCAACACATTATTTAAAAACTAATAAATTAGTGTACTCATACCAGAGAGGATAATGTAGCAATAAAAGAAAAAGACAATCAAAAATAAAATGGATCAATCTCAAGTGACCATATTCTCTTATGGCCTCTAGTTATTTTTCTCTTTTAGCAAACAATGTATTTTTAACTTTCTTTTCCACGCTGTTGGTTTTGTTCTGTTTTTAATGCTTTCTATTCCTTCAATTAACAAGCATTATATGAATTTGTTGACTGCATTCTTTATTTAGAGAAAAATATAAGGCAGGAGAACAGTGAGTACTAAAATATCATTGATTTTTAACTTTTAGTGTGAAATGCAAGACTTGCATGTAATTGACCAAACTTACATTCTTCTCTGTTCCAATCTTGGATAATGCAGGAATAGAAAACATTGCCTTTAATTTTCAAAGGCTGTTTGCCGTAATTGTACAACATTAGTCTCAATTTTCTATAAAACAGTATTTCTTACAATCATTTTAAATGCATAAACGGTAAAAAATTGAAATAAATGAAGACATATATAACTGTTCATTTACCAGCAGAGTTTTTAAATACAAGACATTTTATTTTATGCTAGACAAGACAACGCACATAAAGTGCTTAGCTCAGTAAATAAAGAGGGATGATCTTCTGCAGGAAAGTAAATCTTGCTTGAAGGTATAATCAGTGCTGTACTGTTAGTGCAAATCCAGATTATGTGCAACAGTATAGGAATCAATTCAGCTCACTGGTGCCTTCAAATTCAAGATCATTTGCAAGGATGAAAGGCACTACACTTAATAATTTTAACCTCCTAATCTTGTGACTCTGCCTCAGAAATGACAGAACAGTCCTGTTTTAACAAAATGCACAAGCTGTCAGACAGTAAGTATACTTAACATGCTGCACTGTGTGAAGTGCCATTAGGACACATCTGTATAGCAGAACACACATATTCTTTGCTATACCAAAAATTAATTTGGATTTCACCTGAGGCAGCAGAATTTTGTTCTGGCAAAATTAGAATGCAAAGTTGCTTTGTTTTCATCCCCTTTGAGCAATGTGCAGTCGAGAATCATTAATGGTATTTGTTTTAAAGGTGAAGAGTGGTATTAAGTACTTAAAATCTAACACTGGGAGAGCCTTCACAGGGGAGAAGAAAAAAATGTGATTCTATTCTCATTTCTGGGATGTAAATTCAGTTATCAACACTAAATTTAACAGCACTTACAATTTTGAAAGGAACCTTTGAAAGTTAGTGGAGTTTATTTTTCAAAGTTTTATTCCTGATAGAATATTTCCTTTTATCTTTCCTGCTTATATTGTTTATGTTATATTACGTATTCGTAGACTACAGAAAGAGCCTCAAGGTGTATGCTTCTACCATTAAAAGATCAAGATTTGCCAACATTTTCAAATACAGTAGCAGACCATAATTTTCTGTTCTACACAAAGAATTGGGTTGTAACTGTTGGCAAATTCAGGCTTTTTAATGGTGCTTACTATAAGTAACAACAGCCTTTCAATTATATGCACTAGCAAAATGCTGCTGATATCCTGTTCCAGCAAACCAGGTATAAAAAAGCATTTTGAAGTGCCACATGAAATAAGATAGTGGTGAATAATAAGCTAGAAAATATGCTTAAGGAATCACTTTACTATCGTTACAGTGTACAAATTATACAGGAAGAGCTGAAGGCTGACATCTGTTTTTTAGCTCACTTCTGTGCATTGCAAGCTTAGTATTGCTGTTTGCCTACAGCTATTTTTGCACTTATTAAGAATCAGTCAATCATGCAGCTCCTAAAGAAAAGAAAATTTAGTGGCTGCATTTAGTTAGATGGCTGTCCAATTCTCCAAATTATTTTTTCATATACAAGGTTGGAAAAAAAAAAAGAAATTCCTGCCTCCTATTGGCATGTATAAATTTTTAGTGTAAATACATACTCCTCATAACCTCACTATTTTACTCATGAGAAAGGAAGATTTGATATTAGATAATCAACTGCATTTCTTCTTTAACAAATCCAAGATTTTTAAAATTGTTTCCAAAAAAATATATCTTGACTCCACTGAATTTTTGCACTAGTCCTTTTTTCTGAATAGAGCACACTTGAAGTATTAGAAGGTACGATCACTTTTCAGTATTTTTCACTGGGAAAATAATTTTTGAGAACATTATTACATGAGTGTTTGGTCACAGCATTTCAGGATGCTTGTTTTCTGGTAAGATTGATGAGGCATTTATATGCTACATACTGAGTTTGATCTTCATTTAACTTTCTGTAAAACTGAAAGCTGAACACATTCCATGTGTATGTTTATTTCTCAAAATTATGCTATCTCAATAATGATCCTTAAAAATCAGTAAAAATTCAAACCAGGCCCAAACACCTTGATTTTGAGACAGCCAAGACAATTAGGCTAGAATTTTTAATTCCTGATGACTCACGGAGATTAAAGAATTAATTGTCGATGGCATTAATCATTGCTGTTCCACGCCTTCCTAGACTTCAACATTACAATCTGTCTCTTTGGTCCCCAGCTAGGGTTGTGGAGAAGTCTCCCCAAAAGGTGATGTATCAGCAAAGACTGATATAACGATTTGGAAAGCTCTTTGAGCTGCCATTCAACACAACAGTTTCTTTCTAAACATTCTGGGTTTTGTTTTCAAGTGTGAATCAGAAAGAACTGCAATTTTGAAATCAGCGTGATTAAATTGCCTAATTAAATATGATAAGAGGTTTTAGTTTTCAGTCATTGACTAGACTCCTGTAAAGCGATAAAGACACTGTTTAACTGCACATGAAGTGAGTTGAGATGAAAAAGACACACATGGAATGGGACTCATCACAGTGTAGTCATTGAGACTCCCATTTACATTCTGCACAAGGAGGCAGACTCTAACAGAGTGATTTCTGTCTTCCTCAAAGTAAGAACCTAGTGAGTATGGATAAATGAATAATTGCATGTAAAAAGAGCATAGGTGTGATTATTTGAAGAAATAAATATGCTGTAGGTAAAATTACTTCTAACTAGAAGCAGAATGGTGTACTGTCCCATGCTCCATATCAAATGAGCATAGCAATAGTAGATGTCAAGAGCCTTTCTCTGTGGTTCCAAATTATATTCCTATGGTTAAAAAAAAAAAAAGAAGAAGAAGAACAAAATTAAAAAAAAAAATGGAAGAAAACAAGTAAATAACGGAGCAGTGCTGTTCAGGTGTAAACAATGCAAGTGCTTGGACGGCTTGATGACTTGTAAGGAAAATGGTACGAAGTTTGCAGCTGTGAGGGAATTGAGAGTATATCATAGGAGAAAGTCATTAAGTGAAAAAATTTTAAAAGAATCACAGTTCCTTGTTTGTTTTGTCTGTTCGGTTTTGGTTTTTTGGCTTTTGGTTTTTGGCTTTTTTTTTGTTTTTTTTTTCTTAATCTATGAGAATGCAAGATATGGTTTTGCAAGAATGTTTCTGAATATTCTGTAAGCTCTTTAAACACTGTTATTTTCTTTAAGTTAGTTGTGTTTTTTTTTCTTTGAGATTTGCATTTTAAAGTCAATATAAAGTCTTTTTTTCTTTCAAGTCAATTAAAAACAAAACACAAACAGATTTAAGGCCTTATACAAATTTTGTAATACAATGTGACATTTATTACACTGTCTACTTTGTCCTTCAGTAATATTCTGCCAAGGACAGTAAAAACACTAAAACAAATGCGCAGCTCTTCTGCATCACTGTGATAATTAAGCCCAGCAAAGTGACTCCTAAGAATGCCTTCCTTATACTAGAGGCCAGTTTGGTTCCAAGTAGCCTTGAAAAATTAAGAAGAGAAGGTGACAAAAAGGTGGAGGAGAGCATGCATGACTTCCAGTTTCTGGTTTATTTCAAGTCTGCTTTTGGCGTTATAAAGAGTGTATTGCACAGTCTGACCTCTTTTCAAAGGGAGTCACAGCTCTGAAGAGGGTATGCCAGAAGGGGAGCTCTGTCATTTTTGAAAGGGTTACTGAAGGCCACTGACTGAGTAGATGGAAAAATGGATGAGAATTTCAGGACTTGGCCTAATGGGACTGTCTAGGTAACAATTCTTATGACAAAGTTTTCTGGAACAAGAGCTGCAGGAGGAGGTCTAATGTAATAAGATTCCTTCATAAAAACCTGCCTCATATAAGTACTTACAAGTAGTGCAGGATTTCTCACTTTAAAAGTAATTATTTACAGGACCTGTTTGTGAAAGTATAGTTCTTTCTTGTTTTTAACTTTTGTACATAATTTTCCTCTTAGCCTAGCTGTTGCTTAAATGAACATAGCTATATAACTGTATACTTATTCTTCAGTTTTTGGAAATACCCTAGAATTCATGGAGTTTTGTAACAAATCTATACTTTCATTAAAAGTGAGCTTAATTTTATGATTTTAATGTAAAATCTGTCATTGAGCCTTAAACAGCCAATATCAACACAAAAATATTCAATCACTTGTGCATGCAATAAAGAACCGCTCTTTTTTTCTCCCTGCACTTATTCCAGAAAAACTCTAAATTTACTGACTTTGATTTTGTTATGTCTTTGCTGAAAACTGTTAAATGTACTCTTAAAACTGCTAACAGGGTGATGGAAGAAAATAGTCTATACAAAGAAAAATTTAAAATCAAGCTTAATATATATGATGTGCATGAAAAACTCAAGGCAGATTAAACACAGTAAGTTTGACTGGATATATGAGTAGTAAATATTTGCCATATAGGATTTGTAAAATATTCCAGAAATAAATTTAAAATAGTGTGACAAGCATTCAAGTATTTTTTTAGATGGAGATAACTTAATGACAGACTAAAAATAAGATATCAAATAAAAGAAATGCCTTGTAGTGGGTGGAGGTTGCCACTTGAAGGAGCATTTGCATTCTGTACACCTAGCATTAAAGGAGAGATCTGAACACCATCACAATCATATTAGGCAGAAATTTCGTATACACATTTCTTGAGATGAAAAAGCACAAATTATTGACTGTATTTTTGTGAATTAAACAAACATTAATTTATTCTAATATGTAGGCTGTGGCTCCTGTTGTACTACCGGGTCATTTAGAATTTCTTGGTGCTGAGTTCTTGGAAGAAGTATCCCCTGATAAGAACCAAGTGGCAGGAAAGCAGCTTTGTTTTCTCTTTCTCTTCAGCACACTTCTCAGTACTTACAGAGAGTAACATCTCACCTCAGTAGAATTTGCATCAGTTTATAGCAGGATTTTTGGCTGTCTTCAGCTTAAGCACCAACGTAAACTAGTCATCCAGATTTCTTTTGTAGTCATTAAAAGGAGATTAGCACTTCATTTAATCAAGCAATCAAGTATAAAGAAAACATCACATACTTTCCAGTCTGTGGCTAGCCACACATGAGGAGAGAGATGTGTACCATTCTCTCAGAGATTTTTTGATGGAACAGAGGAATAAATTGCACTTTGAAGCATTTTCACTCTTCCACTTGATTGTAGGGATAGCTTAAAGGACTTCTTGATGACTGTAGTGAGATGAAGTATTAATTTTGTGGAAGGTCAAGAAAGGAAAATGCAGAGTTCTGCAGACAGGGAAGAGTAGTCTCATGAGTACAGGCTGGGTGAAGGAATGGCTGGAAAACAGCTTTACGAAGTAGAGTCTAGGAATCTTAATGGACACCAAACTGACCATGAGCCAGCAAAGGAGCCTTGCATCAAAGAACACCAACAGCATCTTGGGCTGTGTTAGGCAGAGCATGAACAACGGGTGGACAGAGTCCTCTCTGCTCAAGACTGGTGGGATACATAAGGAGTGACAAAGCTCCTCGGTACAGGAGAGATATGGATTTACTGGGGCAAGTCCAGCAGAGGACCTCAAAGAGTGTTAGGAGTTTGGAATATCTGACATGTGAGTAAAGGCTGAGTGAGCTTGGGACTATTCAGCCTGGAGAGGAAGAGTCTTAGGTGGCACTTACCTGTGTGTTTAAGTAATTAATGGGAGGCTATGAAGAAGAACCAGTCAGGCTTTTCTGAGTTGTGCCTAGTGAAAGGACAACAGGCACAACAAATGGAAATGCAGAATATTTCAGTTATACAGAAGAAAAATCTGTTTTACTTTGAGGATGGGCAGACACTGGAACGGATTGCTCAGGGGAGTTGTGATGTCTCCATCCTTCAAGATATTTGTATCCCAACTGGACATAGCCCTAAACAATGTACTGTACTTGAAGGTTTTCTGACCAGAGATTTTATATTTCTGGATTTCTGAACATCTCAGCTATTCTAAAATTCTGTGATCATGCTATGCTATGGGGTACATTTTTAAAGTGGCACTGGACAATTGAATTTGGGCTGATTTCTCTACCCACAGACATCGAAAATGTAGACGTATAAGATATCCACCTTAGTCTCTACCTGTAATTTACACAGAGAAAAGGACACCTAACAGTGTGCTGACTTAGCTCAGTTGATTATCTGAAAATAAGAAAGATTGCTGTCTGGAGGTGTTTCTTATTTTATTTTTATGTTTTGCTCAGGTGACTGTAATGCAAGCTGAGCTCAGTGTCCAGTTTGTTCTAAGGGAGTTAAAAGTCATATATCAAGAAAACTTCTCTAGGTCAAGAAAAGCATTCAGATGTTCACTTAAATTTATTGACTATCTTTATTTATTACGTGTTGTATTAAATATTTTTTGTACTAAAAGCAATGTGAGATATGTCCTATTCTAGTATGTAGAGTGTTAACAACAAAAAAGAGAACAATTGAAAGACACCAAAATACAGAGACTGTTCATCTGAGAATTGTTCCATGAAGTTTATCTATCTAAAATCATCATGAATCACATCCTCATAATTTAATCAGACATTAAAGGCCAGAATCATAGTGAGCATCACCCCCAAAAATGTAGGTGTATTCATTATACAGAAGTAAACATCTGTATTTGTGTGCAAAACCAGGATGTTAACTACATGAGAGTAGTAAATGCATGCCCTGTGTTACACTGGATGGAAAAAGAGACAAAGAGGAGCTGTACAACACTGGAATCCCCTCCAGGAATACTCTTTCTGATTCATCCATCCCATACTGAAGCCTTTTCAGAGGGTGCCAGACTGCTGGAGAGGGGATGCTGGAGGAGGAGTTTGGCCATAATCTGAAATGGTTCAGAGCCTGTTTATCACTGCTCAGCTCAATTCTACCTACTTTGACTGCCGTCCCAGCAATCCTGTGGCTCTTTACCTGCAAGAGTTGCTTTTTCTGCCGTCTGCACACTTGCATGGCCAGCCACAGCCTGTTCTTTGTGCTGAACATGTCTGATTAAATTAATTGTCAATATAAACCCATTGAATTCAAAACCACTTGTGTTTAGAGCCTACTCTACCTTGTAGTTTTCAATGGATACGTAACATCTGAAAACAACTGAACAATAGCCACTGTTTTGGAGTTGCTGCACAGCAAACAGAAGGAACTCATTTTTAGTTCACTGCATCCAGCACCGCTGCTGTGCTGACATGAGGGTCGATATGCAAAAACAGTAAATAGGAAATTGATGTTCATTAGAAATGAAAGCATTTATTAAAAATAAAAACAACATTTTCCAAATGGAAAATACCATGTACTTTAAAGCATCCAAGAGATGATTGTAAGGAAAAGAGAAAAAACCCTATGAAAATGCAATTGAGAGTCATCGAAAAGTTGTATTTCATTCTACTGAGAACAAATTAAGTAAATTAAGAAGAGATGCAAGTGTTACCTAATTTTTGTTGTAGCTTGTTCCCATTTTCAATTACAATGAAGTCAATGCCCTTTTTTAATGTGACCAGTCTAAGGCAGCAAACTCAGGCCTATAATGAGCTCACTGTTTTTCAGCTATATGTTTAGTTGCATTTCATTTTCCTGTGCAACAGTTTCTTTAAATCATCATCATAGCTTTTCAGGTTAACCACAAGGGTTAGTGGAAGCCTATGTGTATACATAAACATATAAGCCAACCGATGTGTATAAAGCGGATATATATATATATATAATCTATATATTGCAACAGTTGTTTTGAGGTGGTTTTTTTTTTTTTTTTTTGTTTTGTTTTAATGTGTCAGGAGGACAGATTGGTGGTGAGTAGAGAAAGAGAGATGAGGAGTAGTAAAAGGTATTTCCTTCAAACATCACTGACTGCTAAGAGTTACCTGACCTGCCTATACAAAACTCACTCTCAAGCTACATATATATGATGTATATGATGGCAAGAGGGAAAGAATAATTAAAGGGTAAAAGAAACAGCATTATTTAATACATGTTTTTAATATAGTTTCTCAGCCCAATTCCTGAACTTCATTTGACAGAGTAAAAGATATATTAATACAAATTTTATTCTATTAAAAGAAGAGTAGGAAACATTGTCATTCCTCCCCCTCCCTTCTTGGGTAAGACCTATTTTTGAGCTGTTCTCATTTGGAGAACGATTTGCTACTTTTGGCTTTGTTCCCAGAGTACTGCATACTTGGTAGTGTGTGAGGCACTGCCTCTTGGGGAAAAGGCAGGAGGGGGGCTGAATCACGGCATTTAATTCTTAATGATTGTTCTGCATGGTCAAGAGGACACAGAGCAGGCAATGCTCTTTATTCATTACTTACTGTTACAGCTATTGGCAGGCAGCCCTTTTAATTTAGTTATCAATACTCAATGCCTTTAATCTTTTACTTTAAAGCCAGTCCAAAATAAGTACTAGCCAGTGAGCATCTGCTAAACAGAAATATTGGAAGATAAATATGGTTTAAGGTAGTGCTGTTAAGGGCCTATTGGTGTTCTGAGTAAGTGTTATTTGGTATTCTCTTGAAAAATCTTGTTTCTTTATCAGGATAGTCGCCTCTCTGACATAATATCTGACAATTTATAGTATGTGGAAAATTTCATAGGTGTTGATATCAGCTTTTCTGATTATTCCGTCTGTCTCCCTGTTGATATAGGACACTCTTCTAAAGTACATTTTCTATTACTACATTGAGCCTGGGTTTCAGTATCCCATGGAATGGGGTTTCTATGTTTCATAAGTCACTAAATAACTAGAAGAGTGTCACCAATTGGGAAGTTTCTCTTTATATTTCCTGTCTTTGTTTTCACACTCTGCCTGCTAATTACATCACAGAATTCTGTATACTATGTAATTTCTTTCTTGGGAGTTCTACTATTGCAAGCTGGAACTATTCCTCTTCTTCATCACTTGCGCATGATAACTAGTGCATTGAGTTCTTTGGAATATTTAAGTGATTTAAGAAGTAAAGGTTAAGCATTTATTCCTGATCTCTTTTGTTCTCTGAAGGGCTGCATCCATTTAGCCAATATACAAGGGCAGCTCTGAAAGTAGCACCTTCTGTTTTATTATTCTGGCTCATGATGTCAGAGGCAGATGTTGGGGGGATGTTAGTAGAGGCTGAACCTTTCCACCAATATTCCATTATATTTTGTTGTCGTGCAACAGATGGCAGCAGAGAAGACATAGAAGTGCGTATGAAGCAAAGATGTGTCATTGAATTCCTCCATGTGTAAAAATTGCACCCACTGACATTCATTGATGCTTGCTGAACGTTTATGAAGGCAAAACAATGTATGTGAGCACAGTCAGATGGTGGATGGTGCATTTCAGCAGTGGCAACCGTGACAGTGGATCACCTCTGCTGGTGCAGATTTTCACAAGCATGGCATGCAGGCTCTTGTTCATTGCTGGTGAAAAAGGGTAACTAATGGTGGTGACTGTAGAAAAATAGTATTTTGTAGCTGAGAATTTTCTCTATCAGATAGTGTTATTGTGCTCTTTGTATCTGTTGTAATTACCATGGAAATAAAGAGGAGGCATTACTTTTGGAGTGACCTACATATTTGTGAAGATGAAGTTGCTTCATCTGAACACAGCATTCCAAGTAAAGTGGCTTTAGTTGATAATCCTTTTTTCTCCAGTGACGTACCTGCAAGATTCTAAAATTTATTGCTGTGGAAGTTCACTTGGTTAACAATGAGTCTAAAGCTGGGCCTGCTTGTAGAATACATACACTACAGAAGAACCTTTAACCAACCTCTCACTCTGTATGCAGAAAAGAAAGAAGATGTGCACTAATGAATTTGTAATGCTGCTCTCATCCTAGTCCTCTGCAAGGACATGTAGTGAATAATTCAGCTGACCTGCTGTGAGTTTCACTTTGGAGTGAGCTGAACAGCTCTCTGGATCCATTGATCAAACAGACTAAGGCTTCGCTTTAGCTGTCCAGACTAAAGTGAAAGGCTTCACTTGAAATGTCTAATGCAATTAGAGATGCCCCAGACCCATGCAAAGCCTCCAGCCTTTATTCAAAAGGGTATCCCTGAAGTCCTCTGTCATATCTGCCTGTCCCGTGAAGTTGTCTCAGATACCCTAAGGCATTTTAAGTGGAATGGCAATAGGCATCTATATGTAGAGAAGTGACTGAAAAGCCATCATTTTACTGACTACAGGGATGCTCCGAAAGTAATGCCTTTTATTTTTATTATGCTGACCCGTGATCTTGGAGGTAGATGTGGTATAGCAGTAGAGGCTGAACCTTGGCACCATATACAGATGGCAGCAGACGGGCAGTCTGACAAAATGGCGTCTGACATGGAAGTGTGTTTGAAGCAAAGGTGTGTCATTGAATTCCTCCATATGGAAAACATTGCCCCCATTGGCATTCATTGATGCTTGCTGAACATTTATGAAGGCAAAAGAGTGGATTTAAGCACAGCGAGGTGGTGGGCGGTGCGCTTCAGCCATGGTGACAGCAGCAGTGGGTCACCTCTGCTGGTGCAAATTTTCCCAAGCATGGCACGCGTGCTCTTGTTCATTGCTGGAGAAAATGCATAGCTAATAGTGGTCACTATGTTGAAAAATAGTGGTTTGTAGCTGAGAATTTTCTCTATCACACAGTGTTACTGTGCTCTTTGTATCTGTTGTAGTTTCCATGGAAATAAAGAGGAGGCATTACTTTCAGAGCAACCCACATATATTACAATCTTGGTAATCTAGTTTACATGTAGATACTTACATATGGTGTCTTTGTCTGTGAGTCGATTCATTTTCATTTCAGTGTCAACAGCCGAATGAGAGGAATCTCATCACCAAATGAGGTGATACTTTACTATCTGAACTAAAATATCAGTAGGTAACAAGAAGAATAAGGAACATTTTGAGTAGAGGGATTTACCACCTAGCTTACTTTTTCTTGTCTTTCTTTTCCTTGATCACTGTTTGCAATTATATGATTTGCTTATTAAAATCAGTTTTTTTCTTCTGTTTCTTTTTATACATAGACATTGTAAAGATGAGGTCAAATATGATACCTGTGCTTGTTTAATAATATAATCTCTCATAATCTGGTATATAATTGCTCCCATATTGTCCCCTCTTTGTTCTCGTCAAAATCTTGTCTTCACATTGAATCGATTTCTCTGACACATTAGCGTCATGGTTTTTGTGGCAATTCTAATAACACTATTGCAAAACCATTTTCCATGACTTCTACCAGTAAATTTATTTATTTGTCTATTTCTTTTCTCGTAACCAAATTCTCTTCCCCATAATACGATCAGTACTATCAGTTTGAATCTCTAAAGAACTTAGCAGCAGCTTTGCTTAACTTTTACTATAATCAGAAAAGTAGTATCAACCACACTAAAGGGAAATTTAGAGATTCTCGTTAAAATGCATGTGTCTTTTAAAAGCTCTGAAGCGTATCTTCGCATTCCTCTAGGACATCTCTGACTGCAGACTGAAGAAAATACAATACTGGTTTATTCCTAGCTCGCATTTGCAATGTTGTTTCTGTATCACAAAGATTAGGAAAAAAATGCAACGAGCATGTAGTGCTGCAGAATCTGGTTGTTCTCACTTGAGAACTTTTTCTAATTTCCATGGCTCAGTTGAATTTTCAGGGTACCTTGTCTATATATTTTTTTCCCTTTCTTTGATCTACCTGCAGAATCCAGGCCATTAGCAGTGACTCCAGCATCTTTGGGAGTACTTTAGCCATGAATTAAATCTTATGCCCTGTTTCACACACTTCTGCACTCCCACAGTGTAGCTGTTTTGTCCCAGCTGCCTAACTGATAATCAAGGAATCAGTGCAAGGAAACACTTAAAATCTGGTGTAAAATGTCGTTTAAGCACATACTGATGAATGTATTCTTCACATAAAATGTCTGTATATTAATATGCTTCAGTAGACCACCAGTGGCTCAGAATAAGTATCCATCAGATAGTTAGCTACTTTATGGAGTAAAAAAAAAAAAAACTGGTGATTTTAGGGAGAGATGAAAATCAGCAAATTCATTTTGCGGATGTTTGTGTGCTTTTTCATTTACTCTTGTTTTTCCCAGTATTTACACCTTTTTTTCCTACATTCCATTTTAAATGTCACTAGTATCTAGTATGACCTCCAGCAGAGCTCTGACAACCTGTCATTAGTTGTTAGTCCTTCTTGGAGGGGGGGGCATCCATCCACACCTGTGAGTGTCACCAGATAATCCTTTGTCACAAAAGATTCTTTGTACAGCGTACTTCTCAGAAAGGGTTTTTTGGTGGTGGTGATTTTTTTTTCATCCACTGTGTTTGGGCTTTACATTTCTTTACCATGAACTTTGACATGTCTCCCTAATGACTGTCATAGTGGGGGAAAAAAAAAGCAAAAAACAAAACTTGTCATTTTACTGTTTAAACAGGACAGTGAAAATATATTCTTAAATATATTCTTAAATAACTTTCCTACTATTTCTCTGAGTAGAGGCAATTATGGATGGCTTCTTTAAGAGCCATACTGGCAGCAACAATTTCTAACTGAGGATCTGCACTGTTTTTTCCTTTAATTTTTTTTTTTCAACTCTTTCCTGTTAACCTTTTTAGAGAATGAAAATGTTCAATCAGAATAAAACTTTCTCACACATTCAGCTCTTTTCTCATTTCTGCTTATCTACGTGTGAATCTTTTGTAGCAGAAAATAAAAAGAAAGAATTATAGCAAACCAAAGAGAAGTTGAAAGAAACTATTATTTAAAGATACACAAACATTTTTTTAGGAAAATTAAACTGGTTTAGATTATTTAAAAAGCCATCCATTAAACAAACAGCTATAAAGCATGATGTGTTTGTGACCTGTTAGCTTCAGTCTTTGTCACCTTGGTTGTTCTGATTGAAAGAACTTGGTGTACATAATGCTGCAACCAATGATGCCTTGGGAATCTCAAGACTACCACAGAGAGAGCTTGTAAATAACAGCTTCAGAGGCTGACATTTATTACAAGCAGAAATCAGTAGGCATTCTGTGGCTCAGCATGCAGTTCAGTGTGCCTTGACCGCCCTCTAGTTAAGGGTTGACTTCTTCCCATTTACAGAAAGGAGGATCCATTCACCCACCGTCCCAGGAACTCCAGTAAATAGGTTTTGATCAAACTATCATCATTTCTCCTCCCCAAATGACTGCTTTCTCAGCTGTGAAAGGCTCCATCATCACAATGTCCTGTTTGAAACTGCCTGCTTTAAACAGCTGTCAATAAGTAGCTCCTTTTTTAATGTACTTGCAGCTATAGTGAATTTAAAGGGAAGTATAAGAGAAGCACTCTTTAAAGTCTCAGAAATACTTTAAATCAAATAGCCCTTTCTCTAGCAGCAACAAGAATGACTATTGTTTGAAGCATTTAGTTTTAATACGTTTGTTCACTGTTTTAATTTTTTCCCAAGTCAGTTTTTAAAACTAAAATAATCTCCTTGATGCTCTGTATAGCCAGAATTATAGCAGTATCCATTTTTAAATTAATCTCCCCTATCGTCTGTATGCGTGTGAAGTAGGTGTCATTACACAAAAAGCACTGGCTTAAATTAACTTGATAAATCAAGTACATATTTAAGAGCTTAACAAGCTTGCAAGAAAAATAATGGTCTTGATAAACATTAGAATGGCTCGTTGCAATCCTTTTTGTTTAGTAGTGTTTTCCTCCTTGCACTTTCAAAAGAATGATGAAATGCATAGGGCATAAAAATAAAGCCTATTATAATATCCCAGTAGAAAGGAAATGTTTTTTTTTTCAGTTCCACTAAAAAGTTTAGAAACTCTGGAATTATTAAATTTACTGTGAATCAAAACACACAATGCTTATGAAAAATGTGAGAGATTCTGTTAAGCATGTTAAGATCTGCTAAGGTATATAAACATATCTATACCTATATAAGAAACATTTGTCAAAACATCCTGACTAAACAACTGATCATGAAATGTCAACTCCTATCCTGTATGTGTAATTTTGTCTGCACTTATGTTATACTCAGTGATTAAATAGCTCAGCGTTGGGTTTATCAGTGACTCACTGTGACATGTTCCTAGGACATGAGGAAATAGTCACAAGTTGCACCAGGGGAGGGTTTTATTGCACATTAGGAGGAGTTTCTTCATGCAGAGGGTGATCAAGCATTGGAATGGTCTGCCCAGGGAAGTAGTGGAGTCCCCATTCATGGAGGTATTTAAGAAATGTTTGGAGGTGGCACATGGTTTAGGGATGGGACTCAGTAGGTCAAGTTGGCGGTTAGTACTGATCTTGAAATTCTTTTCCAACCTAGATGATTCCATGATTCTACAGTTCTATAGCAGTATGAGAAATTGCTAAGCAAAACAGAAATTATAATGAAATTTGAGATGTCAGTGGTAATTAGCCGTTATGAATATTCATTTCATATTCATTCTGGATAGTGCCATTTTTCACTATCTTTAATGATGGAATAGCATTTCAAGAAATAGAGATATAAATAATAGTCATGTGATAATTAACATGGTCTTTACTGAGTGTTGTAGCACTTGTCAAGTGCCACATGGGCTGGAGCAGTGACTAGAAACTTAATTTTCGTACATGGCCAGTTCAATGTGTTTAGCAGGATCATTTGACATTCTTGCAGAATGGCTAATTTACGGGAAGATAAAAATCTGCTTGCGAGTGTTTTCATTCATGCTGCAGTCTCATTACAGAGGCTGAGTGCAAAGCTAGAATTACACAAGTGTAAATCAGGACCCCAAATGAGGACTGTAAAGAAATGGAGCAATAACGCTCCCAAAGAACAATGACATCCAATTAATTTTGGGAAATGTGATTCATTGTCCTACTTTCAGACTGGCGTGTGCTTAAATCCAGTTGACAGAAAGCTAATATGTGCTTGAATGCTTTTTTTTTTCTCAGACAGGATGGAGGCATCCATAATAGCGTAGGGGGCAGTGCTCTTTTCTTTGGCTATATGGTCTCAATCCATTCCCCATACTTCCTTGCATTAATAGCGTTCTGCTTGTATTCCTTACAAAGGTTATGCTATAACCTCCCGATGTTATGCTAAATGATACTGATGTGCTCTCATATGATGAAACACATTCTTTCTTCCAGTACCAATATGTGAAGCTACACAGTCCACAGAACAATACTGAGATCTTCCCTGAGTCTTACGGAACATTTTGAAAAGAAAGTCATGGTTTCAAAAGAAAAATTAGGTAGTTGAAAACCCAAAGCCCCCAGAGAAAGCACATCACAGAAATTCTCCTTTTAGATTAGAGAACAATGCAAAAGAACAGAATATCTGTTAAATTAATTCTAGAGGACCTCTTTTGTGTAAGTACTGTATGAAAATAAGTAAGATAAATGTATTACCACTACACCTTTGGCATCTTACTGATACTTTTCTTTTACTCAGTACCCGGCCGCATCTAGCATGTGAGGGAATTGGAAAGAAAACAAATTTGAGATTACTTTGAAACAGCATGGCTAGTAAAAAGATGGTAAATCATATATTTTGGTTGATTGTGCCCACAGCCTCTATTATTTAAAACTCGTACTTCTATTCTACAGTTAATTCTGGAATATGGGTTTTCATTGTCTGAGAGAGAGAGAAAAAAAAAGAGATTAAAGCAACAGGGAGAACATTCTTGCTTTACAGTGTGAAAAGCCAAAGAAGCTAAGTGTAGAAAAATAATGAATCTGCCACTTGTTGTGAGGGAGGACTCTAGGTAGAGTCCTGTTGATGCTGCTCTGAGAATCCCACCAGGCTCCAGAGAGATTTACCTGAGCATTCACACGCAATGGTTCTCATCAGCAAACTACTCTTCAGAGTAGTTTACCTGTCCTATAAGGTCTGTGTGCTAGTATTTTCTCAGAAGTGTGATGGGGGGAATAAGACTGCACATGCAAACTTTTATCAGTATGTGTGACAGGAAAACTGTGTGCAGGAGAGCTGCTAAATTTCCTATCTAGAACTTCTGAGCAAAAGCTACTCATAAAGAATGAGATTCCCCTGAATGCAATCAGGTTCCTTCCCTGATGAAGGCCAGCAAGGCTGATTTGCTTTTAAACCTGGCTTTGTTAAGTAGCACAGATGTTCTACGAAACTTAAGTTGTTGAAAATACCCTTGGATTTCATGGTTGTAAGGTGATTGAGTTTTAATTAAATGGAAGAGTAAAAGAGACCTCTAATGAAGAGTATCCATTTCAAATAGGCAAGCTAAGGTAGACAAAAGTAGTTACTCATACAAGCAATGGAGAGCTCAGATTAACATTTTACTTGAATGTGAAAGAGGCCTGGAAGTTCTTTGTCTTCCAGGTCCAAAAATATTCTTGAATATATATCCCAAACAGAGAGAAGGCATTGCAGAAGGGCTCATAATGCAATAAATGACCAATACAATATGACTTCAGGAGAAAACAGAGAAACTGCAAAGAATGTAAAACCTTACATCTTGTAGAATAAAATGAGAACTTCCAGAAGTCAAACTGAAATTAAATCTTATGGAGCGTTAGACTGACAAAATGCTTGTTGACTATGCAAATGCAAAACTGAAGAAGGAAAAGATAAAAAAATAAAGATTGCTAAGGATATTAGAAGTAGTGCAAATGTTCCTCAAATTAAATTGTTTTTGTTTTGAGCAAGTGCAATTTTGAAAAGTACTGGTAGCATGGCTCTTAGTTTCTCTGTCCTATATAGAAATCTTTACATGTTTAAATTCTTCTATATGAGATGTGAGGTTAAACTGGATGGTAGACATTACATCTTTATTAGAAACACTGGTGGCTAATCAGTTCAGCAGCATAATGGAAGACAATAAGGAAAGAACTTGAAAAAGCCTAACCTCTGCCTTTGGTTATAACTTCACAGTCACAATGCAGCACTGTTTCCATCCTTAGTTATTTGGTTTAAAGTACTTAGCTAATCGTATTTATATTTATCTGTTTCTAACTGTAATAATAACTCTTATTTCCCAGTTTGCTACTTATGTTTTCCCGTGGCTAAAACAAACGTTATTTTAACTTAGCTTATCTGACCCAAAGCCTGAGCAAAAACACTTGTCTTTTATTTGTTTTGTTCTTTAACCCAAAGTTAATAGTCTTATTATAAGGTTCCTCCAGCTTCTCAAGATTATACTTTGTTCGTATGCTTTTTTGTTATTAACTCTGTAACTTCTGTGTTGGGCCTTCCAACAGATTCAAGCTGCTTTGATAAGGTAAACGTTACTTACCCATGGAAGCACCAGGAGAATCACATCCTGGAGTTAAACAGAAGCAATAATGCCATTGCACAAGACACACAGAAAACTTCATCTGGAATGCTATGGTTACTTATACTCACCATTAAAGGTTATTTCAAATTGGAAAATGTAAAGAAAAGAGTTACTATAATAATCAGAAGAAAACTTTTTTGTAAAACAAGCTAGTTTTTTTCCTTTTTCAGCTCATTTTGAAAAAGTGTGGCTATGTCTAGAGACCTGAAACCTGTAAGGGTATATGATCGCATATTATACACAGGTAAGAAAGTAAACACTAAAAAGGAAGAACCATTTTTAAGGACAAACTGGTGCAAGAGCATTTGGATGATGACAGAAGCCATGTATAAATGTGAACTTGAAATTAAATGGTTTCTGATTGTCAGTGGCAGTAGGTTTGGAATTAACCTCTTAATAGGAGGAGTGAGTTAAGATGGTTAAACCAATTGTAAGGTATAGTGTGATAGGTGTGATAGCTGTATGAAAGTGATGCAATTGTTTGATATATCTAGGGGTCTAGTGGACCCTTACAGTCCTGTAATGCTGTGCCCTTTTTAAAAAGTGCAATTTATATTCCTTGAGTGCTGACCTTTCTCACAACCTATACTGTGTAAAAAACCTTTCTGTTTGCTGACACAACTATAAAAATCAAGACAGATAGTCAACTGAAACAGAATATTTAACTTCTTGTATCCTTCTTTGGGAGGGTAGGAGGTGTTTCACTTGGGTTTTTGTTTTGAAGTGCAGGATAAGGCTGATCACTAAAATCAAAGTACTTTTGCTAGTACCTTTGGTTTCTTCTGGACTGTATTTTAAAGGAACTTACAGTTCATCAAAAAACATCACCTGACTCCACTGCTGACCCAATCAGAAGCTCATGGCCTTAGTTCCTTTTTTGGCACTCAGCATTTCTATAAATACTAAATACACCAATTGTACACATTCGGATCTCTTCTAAATCAGGAATGAGATTGTCTTTTGTGTCTGCCTCTTGCCTGGATGCTCAGGGAAGCAGGAAGAGCTCCTTGTACCCTTTTGTCTGATCCACTGCAAGCCCATGCAAAGCAAGATACAGTTTCGTTCAGATTTATCATCCGTCCTTCAAGTACCAGGGGCAATATGAGGCAAGAATAACAGATGTAGCCATGTGTATAGTATCAAGTGGGAAATAACGCAGATAAATGTTTTGCATTTAACTTTAAAACTTTAAGAGAATCACTTGAATGATTGTCAGGCAGAAGGTCATTCAGTCCTTGGAGAAAGATGGAAAAATGTCCTGTGCTGTGTCTGGAGATAGCTGAGATACAGATGGCACATAAAGCAAGCTCTCTGACCCACAAAACAAAGTCTATATCAAAATTGATTCCCACATCTGAACACTTTCTGTTTGGTCTAATAGGGTCATATACTTTGCAATATGGTATTTATACATTGAAATCCAGGAGAGCTGCAAATGAAAAGTTACTACAGAGAATGAATGCCAGGTATCTTTCTTCCTCTCTTCGTTCCTTCTCTAAAAATTGAAAATATCTTTTACATGCCATATTATATGGATACGTATGGAACAAAGGGCTTGCAGAGTTTTCCAAGCCTATGAGAACCTTTGAGGACTGAGTGAAATTACAGTTCTTGTATTCAGAAAAGTACAAAGGCTTTCTCCGGTTTCACCTGACAGCCTATGAGGTGGGATAAGATCTGGTGATGGTTCAGCTGACAGTGACTGGTATCCCTAGCATCCTACCAGCTGTCAGAAGGGCATAATGAGAAGCAATTGGTAAAATAACAAGAGCTGATACACAGGGGAACAGCACTTCAGTTACTGCATGTCTGGACACAGCCAATGCTGAACTCACTGACAAAAGCTGTGGAAGGCTGTGCCCATGGAGGAACCTGCCAGGTGTACCATATGCAGTAGCGCCTAACCAGGTGCCTTACAAGAAGTGTCATTCTGAAATGATACAGCACAAAATGCTGCAGAGCCAAAGCTCTGGAGGTTTCCATGAAGCAATGTTAAGAACAACAGCAACAGATCTGTGTGGTCAGAACATCAGTACTGTATATTTGGACCCATACATTTAACAAGTGACAGTGTCAAAGTAGCAAGTCAGACAGCATAAATGGCCACTGTAGTTACCAAATTTCCACATGATTTGGTACAACCACAGCACTGTCCTATGTTCCGTACCAACATTCCTAGCCAAAGGATGACCCGAGTGTTCACAGGAAGATTATGTTCTTTTGTTGGTACTTTCCTACTTTTTCTCTGTGTTTGTGAGATTACTGTTTTGGTTTGTTCTGTTTTTTGTTGTTGTTGTTGTTTTTTGTTTGTTTGTTTGTTTTTTAATCTTTGCTCATTTTGTTAATAGAACCTAACATCTTTTATTACAGAAATCTGGAACTACTAGAATTTGCATTATTTTACATATTTGCTTCTAGTAGTAGTAGTAGTAGTCTTCCACAGTGTTTCTTTCACATTGTATCTCTACATCTTCTGCATGAAACTCGGAGGAAGATTTTGATGCTACTTTAATTGTGTGTGACCTTTTTCAAATAAGTTATAGTCCAATCAGAATGGTTAATGTTATCTTAAGAGATATTCTAATGGATAAGACTCAAAAACATCACTGCCAGATAAAATATATCTATATATATAATTAAAAAACACCTCAACAGTAGACTTCTTCAGTTAACACTTTTTCTGTATTAAAAGTTTGCCAAGACTTTTTGCAAGCTGTGGACTAAAACTAGTAATAAGTGTAGTATGTGCTAGACAGCTTGCATTTTCCAATTAGAAGAGTGAGGAAGTCAGAAAAAAGCAGCACAGAATGAAGGGCAAAAGCAATCCAAGAAAAGAGAAGTTATAGGTTCATTATAAAGATAGTTAAGATACTTTGTATTGATAATATTATGTATTTGATTAAAAAGAATATTGCACAAAGATTTTCCCTTACATTATAACATGAGGTCAAGAAGAGGTAAATAATGCTCTATGGAAAATAACTTGTCTATTTAATTGTTTCAGTAAATGAGAGATTTGATGTTGTGGGAAAAATATGGGTGCTTAAATCTATAGCTTGATTGGAGAGACAGCTCTTAAGATAACACTGAAGAACCACAGCCTCCTTTCTTACTGAGGCTGTAAGAGGACTTGTAGTCTTTGTAGAGACATTTTGGTGCAAGCACAGATGTTGTGGGCTCAAAAATAATCAGCTGCACATGTCCATATCAATCCCTGTAGGACTGGGCAGTCAAGTGCTGCAGCTCATGTCCACCTTCAGATGCATCGTGTTATCAGTGGAGGGCCAGTGTTTGTGGCAGGACCAATGCGACTGCCTGCCTAGTTACAGGTTGCCATCTTGTTCTCACAGGCTGACAGAAGCTGTGCTGGCACAATGCTGGGACAAAAGTAGGTCATTTGCTGTGACCTGGTGAACTTCTGCCATGTGCTCGTCCTCTGCCATGGCTGCAGTGAAGTGACTCCAAGAAAAAGAGGACAAGGTGCATTCATGCTATGTGCACTCAAATGAAGTAGGTAGAGAGGCATTACTTCTCTCAATCTCTTCCAGACTGTGGTGGTTTGCCACTGCTACTTTCAGTCCTTCTGCCCCCTCTGAGGTGTGTTGGCACTCCTCAGAGGCAGCATTGATTGCCAGATCAGCTCAGGTGTAATTTCCATCAATGGGGTGAGTTACAGCAAGAAAAGGATACCAGTTACAGAATCTATTTATAAAGAGACAGGCATGGGTTAGGACAAAAGATGCAGTGATTTTTCTTTTTTTTTTTTTTTCTCAAAAGCTGTTTGTGCTTCAGGAATCCATGAAAATTGAGCCCTATTCTGGGAGAACGCCTTTGTAGTAGTTACTATACCAGAAATCCCTTTCATGAACTGTCAGTAGAGGCTGGTAAATACTGAGAACCAGGGCACCCCCATGCTTGAAGGGGGCTGCCAAATTGTGATGGCATCAGCCTTCTTGATGTCTGTGTGCAAGACATTGCTGCCCACAGTCATCCTAGGAGCTCCAGCTTCTATTGGCGGAAGGAACATTTCTCCAGAACCAGTGCTGCTGCAAGCAATTTAAAATGTCCTGGATGCAGTCCATGAGCACCTCTTGAGAGGTGCATAATACCAAGATGTCATCCTGGCATGCCATGGCATTATTTATAGAATACTGCTATGTAGCTAGAGTAACAGAATGGGATCACAGGATGCTTGTGGTGGCTGTAATTTTGTGCAGAAAGAAGTTTCTCATTTGTCACACTGTTGAATTCGGAGCAAATTTTAGGCCCATCTTAGATCAGTGAGACTACTGCAGGTGTTCACTCCAGGATAAGAGGCAGGAGGTGCTGGTTCTTCATGCTGCTGTCTTTCTGCCTTCTGTAATCCCTATGATGGCAGAGACTCCTGTGCTCCTTTAGGACAAAAACAATGGAAGCCCTCACAAGGGAGGTAGAGGTGTAGATGAACCTCTTTACCAGATTGTTTCCAAAGTACTCCTTGAGGGCTGTTAATTCAGAATCTGACTTCCCTCTGAGGGAACCTGAGTGATCATTATGGTTAAGAGTCTCTCATACCATCAGAGAGATTAAAGTCTTTCTGCATTAGTTAATGGAAATATGGACAGCAGTACTTCTGTAATTCCTAACATGATTATGCTATGAACTATGTATGTGCACATACAAGTGCACAAACTAGGTGCTAAGGTACTGAAAATGTTTGACATTGGGGTAAAAATACTACTGAAACACTGAAAATCTAGATATACACATTAAATCCTACGTATGTCCTTCTAGAATTACTATAAAGAAATTGGAGGGCTACTGCTGGAATGTAGTGTACTGTGTATAGCAGATGTAACTCATTAAAATCAGTGTATCACCTCAGCCTGAAAATGCCATCAGAATGTAAGGCAGAGGAAAAAAGAAGAGAAATTATGCAGGAAATGAAAGATACCAGAGGCCTGCTAACAAAATAATATTATACCTTCTTGGCCTGTATACCTAATATACCTTTACAGAAAATCCTTATTTATGACATACAGTATAGACTGCAAGTAGCCATGTGTACAAATACAGTGTTGTAAAGTACCATTGAGCGGGAACACCAAAAGCACCCATTGTAGTTTCTGACACCCACAGCACTCATTATAGCCTATCATGACCATGCTGCATGCACCTTTCAGTATTCTGGCAGCTCATTCTATTTGAGAGGTTGTTTGGAAAGGGAGCATTTTCTGAAAAGGACAAGGATAAATTGTTCCAGTGATGGACCAAGGAAGGGAATGGAAATGCAGAAATACGATGACAAATATGAAGTTTGTTTTGCTTCAGTTGCTTCAGTACTACAGTATGTAGCATGCTCAAAACTGCCAGCTTCTGAAAGAATGGAGACTTCAGTGTTGTCACAGCATTTAAAACATGACATCTGACAGTGAACAAAAGAAACTCAGGATTTTTCAGTATTGGTGGATCAACAGGAATTAATGACTTAAACTGGCATTGTCAACACAAGTGCCCTTCAAGTATTTCCTTTGGTACCTCTATATATTGCATTAATGTAAGGTATGTGCCATTCCAGAAGTTTATCCTATCTTGCACCATAGAATGGCTTCTAAATTTATACAGCCTGAAGCAGCTATTGAATTGAAAACAATGCCTTTGTTAAAGAACAATGTCTTGTTTCACAGAAAGATATAGTAGATCTTGAGTTGAGGAAAAACTAGCTACACAGTAATTCAACTCAGTCAACTTTTGCAGAAAAACTTCTGGTTTGAAGAGTCTTTCAAAAACAGTTTACATTTTTGGAAGAAGATTCAAGTAAAATATTTCATTGAACAGGCAAATGTTAGTGCCCTCAGCTAATATGACTGTACATCCATCTGTACATGTAGTACACCTGAATGGTAACGTATAAATGGTGATCTGATTGCCACCACAGAATGAAAGGTAACATTTTGACTTTTTCATTTGAGGGCAGAATTACATTTTTCCATGCTTGATCAACCATGCTCCCCTACTTTTTGTTGCTTGTATTAATTTGATGTGTTTACCCAGCTATCTTGGTCATGTAAACAGAACAAATTCTCTAGAGTGGAGTGTGCTGTTCGTGAACAGCAAAACTTTAGCAGCCATCAAAAAATATGGAAATTAGGCTTTTTCAGAGGAAAGGAAATGTGTTTTTTTCTTAGTTCAGACTTCAATGAAGAAACTGAAGGATCAACAGGAAAATATTCTGAACACATAGATCATAATCTGAGGGAACTTCAGAGGTATCTGTGAGAGGGTTTTATCCATTGATCCACATAGTGGAAAGACATCATTTTCTAATCCTTACATCCCCAGTGCTGTGGACAGTGCAGGACAAGTTGAGGCATTGCAACAGTAACTGACAGGCTTGACTTCTGATAAGACAATACATTCAAAGTTCTTTAGCCAGGAACTCGATATGCTTACTATGTCTCTGAAGAAATATTGTCCAGCTTGAGTTGCAAAAAATTTTATCCAGTTTTATCCACTGTAAATCAATATGTTCTCAATGACGGGAAATGAGATGAAGCATTGTTAGGTAGTTAAATGAAAAGCATTGAAGGCCAATACTTCTTTTCTTCATCATTAAATTTTATTTGGAACATGTTTCATTGATGCTGAGTGACTCTTAGGAATCCTCTTTAAAATTACAAATTATCTTCATGAACCTTGATATCAGTCATCAGTTTTCCTTAGTATAGAAAATGACTATAGAAATAAACTAAAATAATTAATAACCATTACACCAAGTGCTGTACATACCTATCAAATGAGTTATACCCTGTTCTCAGAACTTTACAATACAAACGTGAAATGAGGGAAGTGATATGTCAGATGAAGAGAAGGGGAGATAAAACAAAAGTTAACAAGACTACCTAACATCTGTTATGTAGCATTTGTAAAGCTAATTTTAAGTTAATTTTAGTAAATGAATGATAGCACTGTGAAATATATGGTGGTCTGCAAATATCTGTCTGGTTCCTGAGAAGAGTGGAAACCCAGTCCTCATAACACTGGCATTGCTTGAAATTGTATGATGTGGTAATTGTCTCAAATCTGAAAACCCTCTGCTGGAGCTTATGGTTCTTAGAAAGGATGTTTCCAATACGGGAAGCCTACAGAACACATGAAATAGTCTAGTGGTCTGCTATGAGTCTTGTATGTACAAAATCTCTCTTGAAAGCAATCATCAGTTTGCTTGTGCAAAAGCTGCAAGATAAACAGCCTTTCAATACTACATTTTTTCTAGCATGTTTTATCTCGTCATTACACTTGTATTTGTCTTTCTCAGGATGTAATGTCACATAGCATCCAATCCTGCACAGCTATACGTTGCCTTGCTCGTCTAGGCTTGGCTGGAAGTTCATGTTCATTTCTTCTACCTAGCAATTGCATGCATAAACCAGTTGAGTTCACTGTCATAAAGAAAGTCTTTTATTTCCTTTTTAAAAAAAAAAAAAAAGTTTATTTTCTATCAGATCAGTGAGCTTACCAACTTCCTTTTTTTGATAGCACCATAATTAGATTTGAAACAAATGAAGGAGCAGCTGCACATTACGAGGTTGGCCCACAATGTCAGAGGCGGATGTTGGTGGTATGGCAGTAGAAGTTGTACCTTTCCACCAATATTCCATTACACTTTGTTGCTGTGTGACAGATGGCAGCAGAGGGGCAGTCTGACAAAATGTGTCTGACATGGAGGTGTCTATGAAGCAACGGTGTGAAACTGAATACTTCCATGCGGAAAAAATGGCACCCATTGACATTCATCAACACTTGCTGAAAGTTTATGTGAATGTGAGGATGGTGAGGCAGAGGGTGGTGTGTTTCAGCAGTGATGACAGCAATGTGAAAAATAAGCCATGTTCAAGACGGCCATACAGATTTTTATGCGTGGCATGCAGGCTCGTTATTCACTAATGAAAAAACATAGCTAATGGTGGTTACTATGCTAAAAAACATTGTTTTGTAGCTGAGAATTTTCTCTATCAGATAGAGTTATTGTACTCTTTGTATCTGTTGTAATTTCCATGGAAGCAAAGAGGAGGCATTACTTTCAGAGCGACTAACATATATGGTGCAGAAAAAGAGAAGAATTAATTACATAGCTGTGCTAACATAGTTTATAATGAAACTACACCTTTACTTCTATATATGGAAAGTCTGCTAATCAAAGTAATAGAGGTAACAGATTGGTACTGGCTTCAACTACTGAAATCACTCCGTCATCCTTTGCTTTATTTTACATGTACGCAACACATAGTGGTGTCAGTCAAATGATGGTAGCAAGGCAAAATGTTGCCAAAAAGTTACCATATTCTTAACCTAATAGGATTCACTTTCCAAAATAGTTAGACCAGTTGTATTATGGAAATGTAAAAAAAAATGTTTCGTTACAGGGTCACATACAAATCGTACTATTTTTGTGCTACTGTCAATGTCTATCTTGTGTAGCAAAGTTCTGTGTTATTGTCCATGCTGTTACCAGTTTGTCTCCTAAGTGTTTTAGACTTCACCCTATCCACACAAGTAACCCTGTATTTGCACTCTAAATCGGATAAAAATTTGCTAGCTGTGTTCTATGCAAAATAGTTACCTCATTTCCATTCATGTAAATCACTTTATGGTGAATCTGCCTCATGATGACTGATTATCTGACAACGGAGTGTTTCAGCTGGGTTTCCCCAGCCAGTTGTTCACCAGAAAGGAAAGTAATCACAGAATCACAGAATCACAGAATTGTAGGGGTTGGAAGGGACCTCAAGAGATCATCGAGTCCAACCCCCCTGCCAAAGCAGGTTCCCTACAGCAGGTTGCACACGTAGGCATCCAGGCGGGTCTTGAATATCTCCAGGGAAGGAGACTCCACAACCTCCCTGGGCAGCCTGTTCCAGTGCTCCGTCACTCGCACCATGAAGAAGTTCTTCCACATGTTGCTGCGGAACTCCCTGTACTCCAGTTTAAGGCCATTGCCCCTTGTCCTGTCCCCACAGACCACTGAAAAGAGATTCCCCACCTCCATTTGCCTCCCGCACCTAAGATATTTATAAACATTGATCAGGTCCCCTCTCAGCCTTCTTTTCTCAAGGCTGAACAGACCCACATTACTGAGCCTCTCCTCATAAGGGAGATGCTCCACGGCCTTTATCATCTTTGTGGCCCTCCGCTGGACTCTTTCCAGGAGGTCCCTGTCTTTTTTATACAGGGGAGCCCAGAACTGGGTACAGTACTCCAGCTGAGGCCT
>WBMW01002685.1:544-57763 GCA_013396635.1 Penelope pileata | reverse complement strand
CCCTTCCCTGATTTCCTGCTCTTAGGGATGCACCGATCCTGAGCTTGGAAGAAGTGCTGTTTGAATATCGACCAGCTCTCAGGGGCCCCCTTACCTTCTAACACTAGCCCATGAGATCCCTTCCAGTAGGCCCCGGAGGAGGTCAAAGTTGGCTCTCCGAAAGTCCAGGGTAGCGATCCTACTTTTAACCTTACTTCTTTCACTCAGGATCCTGAACTCCACTATCTCATGATCGCTGCATCCCAAGCTGCCCCCAACCTTCACATCTCCAACAAGCCCATCCTTGTTGGTAAGAACAAGGTCCAGAAGCAGCCCCCCCCTCATTGGCTCCTCCACCACCTGTGTCATGTTAATAATGTTAATTAATAGTAATAAAGTTAATAAAAGTACACATTTTATTATTATTTTACGATGAGTTGAAGTTTAGAAACCACATGGATGCGCCAGTTGTCACTCTAGAAGTAATTGCACTTGAATAAGTGAAAGCCATCACATAGTATTGGACTATTAAAGGAGTGGATATTACCTTATCAGCCACTGGTTTCAGATGCTTAAATCCTGTATTTCTATAATAAACTACCCAGGTTGGACAAGTCATTTAAGACTGGAGATAGTGGAGGTGCCTTTCATCTTTATGGTCATAGTTTATCTTAGATCTCTAATGTTGTTATTGTTCATTTGCACTGTAGGAACCAGAATAAAAATGTTCATGCTTTGGTTCCAAATTATTGGAGAGCAGTAATAAAATCTTATAATAGAATTGCCAAGATTTGTACCAATTGAGAAATATTGGGCAGATTTAGTTGAAGAACTCATGAGCTAGCAGAGATTGTACTTTCACAGTTGTTTCAGGTGTCTGCAAAAGAGAGAAATGACAGTGAAGAGAAACTTGAACTAATAACATTTATACAGTGACTATTTGTGAGTTAGTAGCACTCCTGGTTAAATGACATCTGTGCACACAAAATAATTAATCTAATTCTCAGTGGAAATTTAGGCTATGCTAGCCAGTATTATGAAACAAGCAGCTTTGAAATGAATGAAACACATTTTAATGTTGTAAAATACTATGTATGTGTTTCCCAGTAATTTTGTTGTATATTATTTTCTGAGTAACAAAGAGATTTTCTTGATTTGTTTTGTAACACACAACACTAGGAAAAATTAATGGTTTAATCATCTCAGAAAAAAAATAGTAGCAACATTTAGAAATAAACTAAAGGAGAAAAAGGTTGGGAAAAGATCTATTATTATATACCTCCCTTGAGGAAATAAAATATCAGCTTGAATGATTAATTTATAGCATCTCAAGAATTCACTGAAACCTGTCTTAAACTTTTTTATGTGATCAATTCCATTTTACTGCTGTGAGATTTATGCAATAAAGCAAATAAATGGTTGATTTATCTTAGTGTTCCGCTTGTGTGACAAAGCTTAAGAAGGAAGGGATGAAGAGAGATGAAATCAGCTGTTGTATGGAAATGAACTGATTGTGTGCTAATATTGCTTAGATTTGTGAAGATATTTTAGACTTTTTTTTGTCATTTTTACTGTTTTCTGAACACATCAAGCACTGTAAATAAGGGATTCAATTAAAAGACCTATTTTTGTGTTCAAACTTTAATATTATATCTGCAGTATACAGTCCTAGTATTTTAGAAAGTTTAAAATTATACCTTCTGAATGGGAACTGATGTTCTCTGTTTCGGTCAAGAGTACATAGAGCAATGGGAATATGTTATAAACTTCCTAAGTGTTTTCCCTCCAAACCATGTGCCAATGATACCATCAGTCTGAATGAGAGAATCATCTACTTTCTCTATGTACATTATACACAGCAGTTTTCTGATGCTGCTAGAAAAAAAATAACAATGAGCAGGAATTATGCTTGTCTAAGATAGAAACTAAAATTAAGTCTGGACAACACAGAAGATTAGAAGAGGCTCTGTACAGGGTGTACAGGGATCCTTTACCTGCCAGTACCATTTTATGAACAGCAGAACACTGCAGTGAGGTAAAGGACTGGAGAGACAACAGCTGCTAGAAGACTAATTGCTTCACTATGTAGTATCTGTGGGAGGAACTCTTCTTTCCCTGAGTATATTTGTAGAACTGGATAATAAAGGTTCTCAGTATTCTACTTTTGTGGGGATTTTTTGTTTTGATTTTTTGTTGTTGTTGTGTGTGTGAATACACATTTAATGATCTCATATGCTAATAGACATGCTTTAACTTCAAATGTGCAGCAAGTTTTAATCTCCCAACAAAATCTATTTAAATTATTTTCTGAAGCACAGGACAGCCTGCCATTTCATGTCCCGTTTAACCCCCTATTTCTTCCATGTACATTCTAGCCAGCATGTGATAATCATGAGAAGTGTGCTCATGGAAGACAGAAAGATTTCCTTGAAAGTCAGACTACACGTGCTTATAGGGGACTTGGTTCCATTGTATATCCCCTGTTGTAAGATCATGTCCAACACCTGTAGTGCTTGCAAGTGAAAGATACAGAGGAGAAAATACACGTCTGGCAAAGCAGTATTCAGCTTTTAATGTTAAGTAGCTAGGTCTGTATGGAAGATTTTTTTATATAAATCATAATTCACGAGATTTTCTTTTGTTTCTGATACTAGCATTACCACAGCTCTCACTAACAATCTAAATCTGCAGCTTTCAGTTTTATTTTTTTATTAAATAAGATATATGGACCAAAAGAAATTTCACCAAACCTTTTTGTCCCCCTCTCTTTTTATTCAACATGAATGTTGTATAAAAATGAGTGTATACCAGGGAGGAACTGTTGTTCAAAACAACAAACTTTTAATGTGTCTTCTACCTTGAATAGCTACTGACCCACAACATAAATGCCTCAAGTTTCACTTTCCTTTTTCTCCAAGAGGGAAATAATTGAATAGATGTGACTCTCAAAGTAGAGGAAAGCATTTGAAGGCAGAACAGATTTTAAAACAGATTTTAAGCTTTTTTTTTAAGGTCAATCACACACCTTTTATACTTTTAATTTTTCATAAGGAGTTACATGGTTTTCATTGACTTCCCTTAGATAAAAACAAGACTATGAAGTTGGTGTGTGCTGAAGCACTGGCTGGAGTGAGGATGCTTTCCAGGATCATAGTTTTTCTCTTGATCACCTCTTGTCCTACTGAATGTGAATCTTTCACTCACTTTCTGGGCATTAAATTGATGGCCAGTACTGGACTCCAAATGAGCTTTAGAAATAAATTGACTATTGACTGTCATAATATGAGATGAGGTAAAGCTGCATTAAGGTAAGAGGTTCTATAGGAGACACTGTGCCACGTAGGAATTCCTTCTCATGTTCCTGGGATGCACCACAGACAGGCAGCTGTACAGGACACAGTACTTACCTTCTGTGTATTATATGTAGCCCATTGTTGGTGGACAGTGAAGGAGATAGAACTGAGACTCCACTCTTCTAACCCGTTTTTTGTGTGTTAAAGGTAAAACATGAAAAAGAAAGTGTCTAGTTTTGTTTCGTTGTATTTGGAGGGGATCAGACAGCCTGTGGGTGTTATACAGGAGCAGCAGATATCCTGTGCTATCTTCAGCATTTCAAAAATTGTCTTGTAGAAAAGGTATTTTAGATTCTATATATCATCCAGAGAGAAGAAGTAAATGTTTGCGATATTTTTTAATATATACATATTTTTAGAGTCAGAACAAGATTGCCATTAAAAGTCGTCAGCAAGTCTTATAACTGTCCATTTTGGTTTTGTTTTTGATTACTTATTTTTGTTTACTACAGGTAATATGGAACAAATATTGCAAAAAATATTTTATTTTTGTATCTGATAAATATCATGATCATGTCAGCAATCAGATAGACATTAATGGATCATAAATGCAGTCCTCAGAGTATGTACTAGAAACTCACTTGCTTTTCACTTTCTGCTGTGCAATATATGCAGATACAGAGCAAACATCAAATATGACCTCTTTGCCTGTTGGACTTTTCATACCATTTACTTTTCATACACTGTATCAATTATTTATTGTCATTAAATTAGTGCAATAATATCTTAATCAGGTAAGCTGGAATTCTTAAGCAAAATTTCTTAAGCAAAACTTCTTAGAGTTATATTTTATTCTTTAAGCAAAGGAATTTCAACAAAGGTTGTTTTTCTGGAATATGCATTACATTTGCTGAATGTGCTCCATCATATAATTTCAGTAATTGGAAATAACATTTAAAATATTTTAAGTGATGCTCATCTGTTCTCTGGCTAATCCAGGATTTGAAGCTGCAACCCTAGTTGATATATATAGAGTTCATCACAGTTGAAAATTGTATTTCTACTAGTTTTTAACTCAGCTAGAACAACTTACTGGAGGCTACCGCTTGTACTAAAACTGCAGAAGTAAAATAAAATTTAAAAGATGTTTGAAATCCAAATATTTTATGTGAAATGTTTTAACAATCTCATTCTAATAGATACAGGTTATTGAATTATAGCTATTTCTGTAGAACATGCTGTCAGGAATACAGTGAACTGTATTCCTTTTAAGGAGTTCCAGCTTTTAGAAGTTGAGATGTTGTTTATTTACATTATTTTAAAGTTGGAAAATGCTCTGTGATCACTAAAGTGTTGTTTAATGATTCATCCTTTGTATACGTGCATGGAGATTCTGTATGTTCTGTCCATACTGTTTGTTCCTTGACTGTGATAGAAAATTAATTAAATAACATCAGAGTTTGAAACAGTTCTGCAAGATAATTGCAAAAACTCCTAGATCCCTTCAACAGAATAATTACAAAGATAGTTGCTTTTCAGTTATTTACCTTTCCCTCAGTTTTGTGCTTTACTGTTATTCATATTGAGCAGTATCTGTGTAGATCAAGGAGGTTTCAGCCTTCTGTTGAGATAATTCTGAATTCAAATCCTGCTTTCCAGTCTATTCAGTGTCCCTCTCAGCATTCTTTTGTCATCCTACTAAGCAGACAATCTAAATTCCCCCTTCCAAGTACTATGCAGTAGCATTTCCAGCACAGCCTCTTCTTAAATTCCTCCTAATATACTTGAACACATTCACAGCTAGTCTCTAAGCAGTAATATCTAATGAGATACCTAATTGTTTTGCTAATGTTGTCTAACTTCATATTTTACTATTTAGCTTATAAAAATGTCATGCATTTTTTTTGCTAACCATTGATGGAAAATGCATATTTGTTTCTATTTCTATTCCTATTGGCACCTCCATGATCACTGACTTAGAGTATACAAATGTATCCAAGTTTGAGAATTCTAACTGTACAATAGATACTATATAAATCCTCATGTTTTTATGCATTATTTTTATGATACATTCAGGAAAGCTTCTGTCTTTTTTTTCTCCCATCTTAATTTTTCTAGACCATATTGTAGAGCATGTCAAGAGCATCTAGTTGAGCTTTTTGAGAGAAAGTCTGACATTAGGCCTTCCAGTTGACCCAGGTCTCTTTCTGAATTCATTTTTGGTGAGAAACATCTTTTGTAGAGAGATTCTTCAGAGGCTGGAACTCATGAGGATTAAGAGATATTCAGCCAGATGTCTGCTCCTCCATCACATGCAAAAACTGTCAGCATTCTTTGCTCCTCATGTAGATATTCCCCTCAAATTTTATGATACCCTATTGAGTATCCCTTTCAGATTATATTTACAGTGGATGACTCGAGTGATAATTTCTGAGTAAATATTCTGTTATACTACAGCATTCAAAATATTCAGCATCACTTTTAGAAATGATTTGAGCTCATGGGGACTAGAACTCATTCAGCTTTATTCACTCTGACATTCTTTTCGTAATTCCTGACAAATATAGCCCATGGTCAAAATATGAGCTGAGTGTTTTCTCACAGAGAGGTCAAGAATGTATACTTAAAATGTTTTTCAGTAGTTTTGGTGGAGTCATTAAGGCACAAATGTTGATGGAAGCAAGGAGGGATATAGGTTTTCTTGAACAGAAATGTGCTTTACTTGAATCCTCCAGTGCAATATGTTTGTGTATATACTGCTCCTGCACCTTTTTGCAACAAGAAATAAATCTTTTCTTTTGTAAAGAAATCAGTTAGTCAGGTGGTTTCATGTTTTCTGAATGTTATTTTGCATTCAGCAACATTTGCCTGGGTACTAATATTTCTGCAAACCTCTATGCTTTTGTCCAAACTTCTACAGAGTGAATTTCTCAGAAGTCAGCTATTCTGCTCTATCTCTCCATATGCAGCCTTTTGCCACCTGATATAAAATCATAGAATCATATAATGGCTTGGGTTACTTCTGTGAGTAAACTGATTCTCTTTATAAGTTACTGGTCTGCTGCTATTTATACCTATGGGAGACAGTTCCCACAGTTGCCATCCTGCTTAGCTACAGCTCCTAGTGAAGAAATGTGGGCAATTATCCATGATCTTTGGAGTCTATTCAGGTTCATCAGTATTCAGTACACTAAGGCATTTGAACATGGCATGCTGGGAGTAATGAATTGAACTCTTAGACTTAGTAGATAGGCCTAATTAAAAATAGTTACTGATGAAGTAAGAAACTTGTGTTCTATTTTCTTTTCAGTGTGGGAGTTTGAAATCTACCTCATCTCTAGTCTATAGTTAAGGCAAGGGAGAAGACGCACTAAACCTTTTCTGTCTTAGATTTACCACTGTGTAGACATGAGCACTGCAAGGAGGAGGGAGAAAATAAGAAAATAATGCTGCCTAAGATGTTCTTTTGAAGTAGTCTTTAAAAAAAAAAATAAAAGAGCGAGAAGAAGAAATAGAAAAAAGAGAGAAATTACTTGAGCATTTCTTTACACATCATCTCATTAAAAATAGACTTGAATCTGTGAACAGGTTGACATTGCACTGTGAGACATCCTCCAAAGAAGTACTAATCAGAACTTGCAGACTCACACAATTCAGTTAAGAGCTTCTCTGATGTAACTTGTAATAAAATTTAATAACTGTCTTGCTAACAGCCACACTAGTTCCAGATATTACACCTAAATATCTCCTTAGTTCCCTTATCTTTCTCTGATTTAAAGGGATACAGAACAGTACTCATTCCCTGTAAAGAATCCTAGTGAATAGCTTTCTTTTGAGTTTATAGGTGATAGTTGTAAAACTTAGGGACTTAGCCAAGAGTTCAGTTTACCTTTCTTATTTTGAGATTCAAACACTTATTTCCTCCAACTCATTAAACAAACATGTTCTGCCACACTTTTCACTTCAGAAAAATATGTTATATTTTTCATGAGCAGAATATCCTTTACAGATATGTCTGGGAAATAAGCCAGTTATAATGGTCTCAGGAGAAGCTACAGGGCTGCAGAACATAAAAAAAAAAAAAAGTATGCTTATAATTAAATATATGAATGTTTCTCAAATTAGCACAGCAAATTGCAATTGACAGTTCTTGATGAATTTTGGCACTAATTTCTGATCAAACTAAGTATAAGCCTTTATATTAAAATATATTTATCTCTTTGTTGACATTGATACAGGTCTCAATCTGTAGCTGCTGAGTTGTCTTTGTTCATGATCCATATCTTTATTTTATTTTCAGATTTTAATTGTCTGGGTATTTTTGAGCTATCAGGCGTCTGTATATCTCATATATAAGAAAAGCATTTGCTAAGAATGATAAGATCATTTTCAAATCACTGTCTGTTTACTTTGATGATAGAGTCCTCAGTTGCAGTTTATATGTTTGGCCATGGGTGCCTGGTCTATCTTTGAGAAAGATAACCTCTGGCATATTTATTTATTTATTTATTTTCATGTGGAGTTAGTCCAAAGAGTTCCAGACGTCAGAACTCTGGCTTCTTACAGTGCCAAATTCTGAATAAAAGGTCCCAAAAACAGAGTTTGTTGGTTGAATATGGAGATACTCTGCTATTTATAGAACATGAGTACAATCAAATATTGATATGAGTACATTTTAAAATGGAAAACGATTGTGTCCTCTTACCTGTTGATAGAGCCATTCTGTATTTTGAATGTCATTATGAAAAATATATAAGGTTAATTAAAAATGTTTAATCAGAGTAAGCTTAAAGATTTTAACATGCATATACTGCAAGCTCGGAAACCCAACTTGCCTCACCTTTTACACAGATTGTGTGCATGCGTGGAGTTTTTAAATGGGAAGGGATAAGAACCAGGTACAAAACTGAACTCTCTTTGCCCAAATGTTAAATCAATAAACAATCAGATCTACAATTAATAGTACTTGTTAAAACTTGAAATTTTTACTTATTTTTGACATTGAAGTATTTCAACATTTTTAATTTTTGGAATCCAAAGGAACTTAGCTTTATCACATTTTTCTCATCTTTGTTATTCTTTTGAGATAATTTCTAATGGCAGTAGCAGTTAATGTAGCAGTTAGACTAGATGTTCAGTGAAGGTTCAGTCCAACTGAACTATTCTATTCTATTGTGTTTTTTGTTTCTACTGGTGTGCTATAGTAAGATTTATTGATCAAATCCATTATTAGGTATACTTTTAATTTTGTAATTGTCTTATTTTTAAGTCATTATTAAGGTCTAATGCTACTTAACACTGATTAAACATCTAGATCAAAGTGTCTCCTGTTTGCACTGTAATGAAAAGAGGATAAGCATCAAATGTACTAATTAGAGAATGAGCTGTTTCCCTGTTAATGTCTTTGCCTGAAATAAATTTTTCTAGGAAGATGAAAAGCTCATCTGATCTTTAGAAGCTGCAAACCATACATTTGTATATTAAAAAAAGCCACAAAACAAAATCAAATGCTATTATGTGGATGAAGGGATCGAGTGAACCCTTAGTAAGTTTACAGATGACAAGTTTAGTGGGAGTCTTGATCTGTTTGAGGGTAGGAAGACTTTGCAGAGGGATCTGGATAAGCTGGACTGATGGGCTTCGTCCAGTCTCATGACATTCAACAGGGCTAAATACTGGGTGCTGCACTTCTGTCATAACAACCTTGTGGAAGAATGGCTGAAAAGTTGCCAAGCATAAAAAAGGACATGGGTGTGCTGGTCGACAGCCAACTGAACATGAGCCAGCAGTGTGACCAGGTGGCCAAGGAGGCCAATGGCACCCCAGCTTGCATCGGAAGTAGTGTGGGCAGCAGGACTAAGGAAGTGTCTTTTCAGCTGTATGAGGCACTGGTGTATGTGCCTTGAGTACTGTGTTCGGATTTGGGCTCCTCACTACAAAAATGATGTTGAGTTGCTGGAATGTGTTCAGAGAAGAGCATTTAAGAGATGTGTGGGCATGGTTTAGTGATGTAACTCAGCAGGTCAGGTTAATGGACCTAGATGATTCTACAATTCAATGTTTATTAAAATATTAAGACAATAGTGACATCCAGATTCATTTTTTTATTTAAAGCACTTTCCTGTTACATTAATTGAGAAACTAGTTGCTGTTAGCCTTCTCCATCATCAATGGAGAGACATAGGACCTTTCAAAATGTAAAGCTTCATTCCAATTACAAGATAAAAACAAGCATATTTTTACCTTGAAGACTGTCAGGCAATACATTTTTAAAGCATTGGTTAAGATTTATGTATTTTAATTTGAGACACCTCTCTAAGATAAGCAAGATATGTTTACATAGTGGCAGTATGCTTTGAAGAAGTTGTACTGGTACCTCAGAATGTCTGCTTTTCTGTAAAAAGGACCCTTGACTAATAGGACTAATAGCATATATTCAGGACTAATAGCATATATTCATGATGGCATATCATATTACACATACTAATCCTGAGATGCAAGATGAGAATGTAATTGATTCACTTTGAAATTAAATTTTAACTTTTTGAAATATCATTCCTTTCTGAAGTGAAACTATTAAATATAATTTTAACCTATTCCTGAACCTAAACCTCCTGAACAAAGTTAAGCATAGTGTGTAGAGCATGAGTGTCTAACCTTTTGGCTTGCCTGGGCTGCATTGAGTGAAGAGGAACTGTCTTGGGCCACATACAAAATATATGATATAGTTAACATATATAGCTAACAAATTTATTTTTTTAATATTTTTTATTAAAGCATAAAAGAGAGTAACAAAAACATAAAAGCAGTGAGATATTTGACCTTGTTCTTGTGACACTAATGCATCAGTCTGGTTGAATGAAAGTGGTTGCAATTTTTAGTGAGTTCTCAAGGTGTTTTTGATGAGATTTTTTTTTTTACGAAATTTTACTCTTCCTGTGTTTCATCCTTGAAAATAGTTGTTCACAAATGTACGTACTGCCAAAAAATGATGATGTGAATAAGGCGTGATGTGAAGCGAGAGATATGTCTCTCTGGTAAGACAGGACTTATAAAAGTCTAGGAGGGACATGGTCACATTTTTCTTTGAGTTGAATGTCTGATTGCAACTCTGCGCATTTCACCTGAAAATCTGCAGGTAATTTATTTATGTCGACTGAAAATGAAATCACAAATATACCAAAAAGTTGATCATTTTTTCGGCAATCTTGAACCCTAATCTCAAATTTCTTTTTCAAAACACAAAACAAGGTTGCATATTTTTCACTTTTTACAGGACTTTGTTTAGCCAATGTATCAAAATACATAAAATTGTTTGCCATAACTTGAGTTAGCATTGCACTGTGCCTTCCCCGTGTCCTGATCTCAGCTCAGACAGTGCTAGTTGCTGAGTAATGGGTGTGGGCTCAGTCCCAGTCCAGGCCAGTCCCTGCTGCTGCAACCACTGTGACATCATGGCAGCAGGGGGCGTGCCACATTGCAAGCTGTGGTGAGCCACATGGGGCCCGCAGGCCATGGGTTGGACATGCCTGTTGTGGAGGAAAGTTGCAGCTGAACCTTACAAGCAGATGTGACTGTTGGGGCAATTTTATGATTGCACCTTGCATAGCTGCCTTTCAACAGCACGTTTCTGCTTGTAGTGTTACTCCCAAAGTGGTCCCTGAAAATTTTACAGAATCTGTAGATCACACCCACATTGTCTCCTACACACAGCAGATTTTCTCCTCTACTTAAAATAAATAAATAAATGAATCATTTGCTTCCTTTTTTCATTTCTGTTTAATTAGTGAGAAAGGGCCAATATCAGACAAACACAAACTATCCCTTGTTAATTAACCCTGATACACTGACATCTCCAGGAAACTCATAGCCTAAATCAAAGCCCATTCTGGAGAGAGAATACAGGTCTCCCACTGACAGTAGAAACTCAAACCAAATGATATCATATGTGCTTTAGTCCTGTACTATATGACATGTAATTCCTGACCTCAAAGGGATGACTGATCATGACTTCTTCCATCTGATATTTATGAAATGTTGCCTAGCACGTCTGGCAGAGTCAGTAATACATTTTCCTCTTTTCCTGTTTTGTGTCTTGTTTCTATAGCATCTGAGTTTTGTGTGATTTCTCATAAAACATTCTCAAGTTTCACCCACGCAGGCCATCTGGAATATAGTTAATATTTTAGGACCTATCTCCTCAACTTTGATGTACTTTCTTGTAACTGCTAAAACATGGTGATATCTCTCCGTTCTGTCTTGAGAACCTCCCCCTCACAAACCCAGACATATCAGAGGAACCAAGGGCTTAATACTGCCAGCAGCTGAAGTCTTTCAAATGTCTTGCAATTTTTTCAAACCTGAGAAAATCTATCATGAGAAAAAAAAATCTCTGAATTCCCAGTAGCAAAAATCTTACCATAATGACAGATGTCCTAAAGTATAAAATACTATAGTAAAAAATATGCTGCACGTTATTGGTTCTTGGAGCTGGTTTGTTGCATTAGATTATGAACTGGTACTGTGATGAACAGCATAGATAGTACCACGCTGGGTTTGACTAATGACATTGTCAATACTGTATCTCTGTCCCTGCCTTCACCTGAAGTTTGTTTGCTTCTCAGGTTCATTGAGTTGCATCTGAGTAACTGTTTTATGAACCAGTAAGTTTCATTCTACACCTACAACCAGAACAAGTGAGGAATAGCATGCAGAGTATTTTGCTCTGATTTAATCAGAGCAAAAGAGATTTTTATTTATCTCCTAAATACCTCAGTCATTTTTTCAATATTTTCAGGGCCTGAAGTTACTATTTGTTATTCTTGTAATGTGAAAACAAAGTTGAAAGATAATGGTCAGAAAAATGTTTCTAGGAAACAAATTGACAGTTCTCATAACACTTTCAATGACATGTGCATAGTGTAGTAAGATACTTATCCATGATCCCATTCTCCTGAATTTCTAGGATTGTGTGATTGCTGCAATCACATTTCTTTTTCAAGGGTGGACCCACAGAAATTTTTCAATCTCTGTCTCATAGCCTTAGCTAGCTTGCTTTTTAGGCTCAGGGACTCATCTCAAGATTGGTGTCTTAACCCTCTTCCCTGTCATGTGTCACCTAGCCCTGAAGAAATGCTCAGTCACAAGAATATGACTTGGGCAGCAATGCATGTGACGTGACACATAGGTCTAGTGGATAAATCATGACCAAATGAGGCCAACGGAGTCACAAGGAGGAGCTGCTTGGTACTCTTTTCAACTTGTTAAAAGAGAGTAAGGGCAGAATTAATTTCTGTGACCTCGTGTCCAGGGCATCCAAGACATTCTGAGATTCTAAGATACCTTCTGAAGCATGCATGTACGACACAAAGACTTTTGAAGCAGCATCTGGAGATCAGAGAAGATGCCCAAGGTTGTCTCACAGGCCCCAAACTCCTGTGCTTAGACAGAACTGAACTCTAGATTTTGTTGACCATGACTGAGATAAGACTTAATAATCACATGCAGATATCTACAATTAAGTCTCACAATCTCTGAATAGGATCAAAGGAAAATTTAATAATGGAGAGCTGAAAGGCCGTCATGGAGAGACACTGGATTAGGAATCACTAAAATCTGATTAAGAGATGTTACTGTGAGATAGGGGATTCCCACTACTACTGTGAGTGGCATATGAAACTGGGTAAGATGATAAGACTCTCCCTTGTGTCAAATTTGCTTTGTCTCCTGAGCTTCAAAAGTTGTATTGCAGCTGCTTTTATATAATTCTGTCTTTTATGTGTATGAAACTCATTGCAAATTATAGAAAATTCTTTGACATTTGACACAGTTTATTTTTTCTCTTTTGATACTTGTTTTCAGTCTGCTACAGAAATCTGATCACCACAGCACTGCTTGACAAAATATCATAGAAACAGGATAGGGAGGGTAATGGTGATCTTGCCAAATAATTTAGATCCAATATGCTGTACACTGTACAGATTGCTTTGTCTCCAGTAGAAAGTGACACACTGGTTGCTTTTTTAACTTCTATATTGTATGCATCTCTAGTTTTTGTTAGGTTTAATTTTTTTTTGCACTGTAAATCAGAATGCTTCACAGTATAATGTATTTAGGTATCTGTAAGAGACTGTTTTGGAATCTTTTGTCTCAAAGCTTGCCGTGAGAACTCTTTTGTCTCAAAGTTTGCCCACCTGTCTGCTGCCTGAAGGCTTGCAGACCAGGGGCAGTGAGAGACACCCAGCCGCTAAACGGCCATCGAGCAGCCTTTCAGCCTGGCGCCTTGAGAGAGGCAACCACCGAAGGAAGGAGACGTGCAAGCCTGTCCGTGCCCATTTGTGTGATACATGACATACCTGGGTGCCCAGGAATGTCATGCTGGCTGAAAAGGTTGATAAGAAGACCTTCTCCAACGGGGGAAATGCTAGCTGCCTAGGAGCTGCCTAGGTGCTGCGTGCTAGCTGCCTAGCTGCTGCTGTCTGACTGATGCCTGACAGATGCCTGGCAGGACCTGCTTGGTACCTCCTGCTGCTTGAGACATGAAGTCCTGCTGCCCTGCTACCTGATGCCTGCTTGTTGCTCCTGCTTCCTGCCTGATGGCCCGATGCCTGACGATGCCTGATGCCTACTGCCTGAAGCCTGCTCCTGCTTCTCCTGATGTCTGCTCCTGCTTTGCCTGGTGCCTGCTGCCTGAGACCTGATGGCCTGATGATGACTGCTGCTGCTACTGCTCCCCCTGTGCTCTCGCTCCCTCGCTCCCACACGGGCCTGAAGATATTCCTGGACTGATAGAACAGCGTGGGATCCATGGTGGTGACTGTCCCCGCTTTTTTATATGTAACCCTCGCTCTTATTTCCTACCCTTTTACTATCGCCTGCTTTCCCATCCCCATCTCCCTCACTGACCAGAATTTCTGTTAAACTGGTCGGACAACATTTGACCTCGTTTGTGTCTTAATCTCACTCGGGGTATGTTAAAGAATCTCCCCTCACTCCAATAATTGGAGCGGGAGAGTATCTGTCTTGCCACTGAAGGATTAACAGTATTTTAATTGGCTAGTTTGGGACACTGATCCTTAAATTCTACATCTCATCCTTCTTCCCAGCTTTCCCATAGTCATGCAAAACTGAAAACTGGATGTACAACAGATGTACAATAGATTTACAAAAGGATATTTTAGTTGGGCTTATAAGAATATATTACAAAACAAATATAAAACATTTTCTGAAAGGTAATACAGGAGGACTTGAAAGTCTCCAAAGGCATAGGGGTATGTTAATAGAATCATAGAAACAAAGGATAGTTTGGGTTGGATTAATGTTGTCATTAAACAGAGAATTAACATATATTGCTGTATGCAAAATGGTCAACTCCTGTCTTTTTCCTCTTACCATGTTGAAAAATAACTGCCCCCCCCAAAAAATTCCTGAAAATACTTCGTTCATATTTTTCACTGTCCTTTCTGCATGTTTATAATTAATGAAGATGCTTTCTTCAGAAACTTGTTTTTAATCTGATAAAAGACATGAACATCAACTTTTTAAGGAATATGCTTTTCCCTTTGCTGAAGAACCTCACTGTTTCTGTGAAGCTGGACTGCCTTAGGAAAGGATTCTTCATATTCTACAATCTGTCATTGAGGGCAGGAACTCAATCTTGTAAATCTGTTAACAACATGTAATGATCTGTTAAACTGGGAATTTTTGTGCTTGCACTGAGTGTAGAAACAAGGTTTAAAAGGCTGAACTGATCTGTACTGATAAATGCTTGTGTTGTTTTGCATATGCATATAAAAGGACTGTCTAACAAGTCTGTTTTAGAAACTTACTTTTAGAAAATGTGCTCTTTGAAGTGGTCATAAGAACTAAAAGCAGTGGTGGGCTTTCTTCTAGTTCATTTGAGCTTTGTTGAAGATGGAGCTAGCTTTCCCGTCTTTGCTATACCTATATATTACTCCTACAGAAAAATGCAATCTATGTTGTTTTGTTTTCAAACAGGACTGTGAAAAAATAAAAATTTTCCCACATTCTTTACCTTACATATGTACGTACATGCCTCCTCTTCTCTCACTCCCCACAGCTGTCCACTTCTGAATTTCTCCTCTAAGTGATGGCAAAGCAGAGCAATTTTAAATACTGGCATTTCTTTGCCATACACAGCATATTTGTAAAGATTGCTTGTTAAAAGTCATCTACTGTGCTGCATTGTTTTCTGAAATGATGTGAAACATGACTGCTTTCTTAAGCAATAAGTTGTGAGATGGGATACATAAAGCAGATACAGTATCCCACTGGTGAACACTGACTATTCAGTTCCTTCACTAACAGTTAACTTTCTATTTACATCTCATGCTTTGTAAGTCAGAATTCTCTCTTTAAATAGATGAAATATCCTAAATATTCCATCTAAAAGCATATTGCTTTTTTGATGTATAATTCATTGAAGTTTAACTATTTTCACAGTCAGTCTTAGGAAATCACTGTTCCAATTTTTATTGCGAGTGCGAGACTAACCTTCCTCCAGACCAGCTGCCTGTCAATCAGCTGTCACTCACAGATGCCCCTGAACAATTCTATCCTCTAATTAGAGAAGGAAAAGTAACAATTTAGATTTGTCTATGGACTTCAGTGCTGGCAGAGGTGGGTTATTGTCTTTTTTCCTTTTCCATCAAGTAGACTAGCAAACTTTAAGTACAAGATAGACAAGACTGCTCTAAATTTTGTAATTAGAACTCATATCACCCTCTCCATGAGATATCTTTATATTGTGACAATAAAAATATTATTTGATGGAAGATCGTTATTTCAATAGGTTTTTATTAGCACACCAATATTTAAAGCATTTTTTTTAACAAGAAAGTTTAATGCAATTAAGGTTATGTCTCTGTTAAGATATGATAATAAGCAGTATACTCTCAATATAGGCATAAAGATATGAATATTCAGAATTTAATACACATTAAGTTACTGCATTTTGATAAAAATGACTTCTTAGATGCAATGATGATTTAGTCTGAACCTGTCTCCTACCTTAGCGAAAACTCTCAGGAATGGCAAATACAGGTTATTTTTTCACTACCTTGAGGAAGGCCCCTGGCTATCCTTATATACTCTCACTTATGTTAATATTGCAGTTGCTTTTATGTGAAGAGTCAAAGAGAGCCAGAGAAGTCATTTTTCAAACTTACAATGCCATGCCAGTTACAACTCCTACTTAGTTATACCTGCTACATCGCTTTGGGTGGTTACATACCTCTAACCATTTTTGAAAAGTACGAATTCAGATATAATTAGTTTATTGGTCAAGGCCTGAAGCTAGGGATATTTTAAAAGTGTTTGTTTCTTACTCAGTACATAAGAGAATGAAAATGCACTGTTTTGCATTGTTACTCCTTAGAAGATGTACGATCCTCTTCATTGTCTTTCTACCCCTATTGTTTCAGAAAGCTGGCTTTCGACTTCGTGACAGAACGTGACCTGCCCTGTTTTGTTATCTGCAGTAGCTCTAAATGCTCTTACAGCCAAAAATCTCCCACCTTCACACTTGCACTCAAAGTCTTTGAATGTTCCAAGCACAGATATTCCTGCTATGGTGTCTTCTTCCACTTCTACTACTTTTCCTTGGTCTATGTTTAGAAGCAAGCTGGTGTATGCCTAGGCTCAGGCTCTTAAACATGGGTGACCCAAATGACCCAAAGTCAAATGTATTTCAGCTGAGTTCTAACATTTTCATTCATTGTAAAGATCTCCTAATTAGAATAGTCCCACAGCCTTTACTAGTATTGGTTATGGGCAATTCAGTAGAAGGAAGGAGTGTATGATATCACCCAGCACATTCCAAGATATTGTAAGTTCAAAGAAAATAATATGAGACAAACAGGATTTTTATGGAAAAGAAAATTAAAAATCAAGATGATAGTCCTGACAGATGGTCAGAAGAAGTGGAGAATATAGGTCCAGGAGTGATATTTAAGGAAAAATTACACTTTTTGGCATTAGATCTGAGAAAATTATTGATACTAAAATAAGTGTTACTGGAAAAAAAGAATCTTATTTGCAGTCACAGAGTTCTAATAAATACTCTTTTCTGCATCTGATTTGAATAGTAGAAGTGGAAAAACAGCAACAACAACAAAACAAACCACCGAAAAGTAGAGGATCTTAAAGAAAAGGCTTGTTCTCCTAGAAGATGCCTACCAGTTGCACTCTGCTCTCTGTAACTCATGAATGCTACTTTGTTGGGTACAATTACACAGCGTTAATACACTGCATGATATACTAGGCTGCTTTCTATAAACATGTACCCACAAGTGGCCAGTAGATATCATTAATCTTATAATTTCTATTTCTGTGGGTATTACAGTTTGAAGTCTTGAAAATGTCCTTTCCATAGCTACCTCAGTGTCAGAGAATGCAGCATTACTAAGTGAAGTAACTTCACACATCTTTTTGTTATTTATAATAGCCACAGTCACTTTAAAGTTAGATTAACTTGTGTTTTCCTGAAGGCTAAATCGTTCAGTTTGAGTATATGAACAGCATGGAGAAAGCAGGGGGAAGGGAGAAAAATGGAATAAATTTTTTAGAGGGGCTATGGGAATTCTCAACAAATGCAACAGGTCATTGTTACTGCTAGGATCATTGCCAGAAATTTACATTTTTATTCCTGTGAAGCATGAGGTGTCTTGCAAGGCAGTGTAAGATTTACCTTGGGCATTTTAATGCTTTTATATATCTTTTTCTGCATTATACATGGTTAGTTATTCAGAGACCTAGAACAGACAGCTGCAGAGGCACAGGGGAAAGACATGCTGTTTATCTGACTTATAGTCAGTTGGTAAAAGCTTTGGAACTGTTTTCTATTATGAATAGATTTGTGAGACAGAGACTGGTCAAGCCTACATCCATCTTTGTGAATAATTTTTGTATTTTTTTAAATTCATATAAAAGTTTAAGTATAAACCAAACCAAACCAAAATAAAAAAAACCCAGCCATTTACACTAGTGGGTGCTACAGCATCCTGAGACTCACAGAGACATTTTTAAGACTCTAGCTGAAAGGGTAAAATACACAGTTTAGACAAGTAGTTCAGCTGTTAGACAGCACTAAAACCTCTAAAATGACAAATTACATTGCAGGCATCCAGAGAATTCCCAGAAATCAGCACTGGAAACACGATAGATATGATAGACTTGTCATCCCAGTGTGCAAAGATAACTTCAACAGACAGTCATGTAATAGCACTTGGCTACTCTAGAAAAAATAACTTTGGTTCACTCTGACTTTCAGTTTATTCTAAAAATACAGAGTGGAAGCTAGATGAAACTGCTAAAGCTTTACCAGACTTGACACTGAATTGTTGGTATTTATGTGAATTCCATTTAAAGTAAAAGGTCAGGCCAGACATTCTTCACAGTGCAGCTGACTGAGCACTGGAACATGCTGCCCAGGGAGGTTGTGGAGTCTCCTTCCCTGGAGATATTCAAGACCCGCCTGGACGCCTACCTGTGCAACCTGCTGTAAGGAATCTGCTTTGGCAGGGGGGTTGGACTCGATGATCTCTCGAGGTCCCTTCCAACCCCTACAATTCTGTGATTCTGTGATCCTGTGGTTCTGTGACATTCTTGAAACTCTTGAAACTGAAAATATTTGATAATGACAGTAAGCCTATCTCAGTTTTCTGATTTGTGATCGGAAATTCAAACATTTAAATTCAAAATTAGATCTTAGATACTACACTATATTCTTTTGTTTGTTTGTTTTTCTCAGTGGAAAACCTGTGTAAGTCAACAAAACACAACATATTCCCGCTTCTCAAGGTCGCTTGCATAATGTCCTTGACCATAGGAGTCAACCAGTGAATTATTTTATTTTCTGCGTGATTAGAGCACAATTGGAGATAGACTCTTCCCAGTTCCACTCCCTCCAGAGTAAGAGAAATCAAGTGGACTGTGTTATAATTGTTCTAATAAGCCAAACATTACTTACTTACAAACATTACTTGAGACTTACTCAAGCCATCCAAGAACTGTAATAAGATATATATGTTCATATGAAATGCATTGTTTCTTATGTTTTGGATTATCTATTAATATGACATAAATGACTTTTCCTCCTGGGAAGAATTATGTGAATCACACTGGAGCTTGGGCTTCTGTCACATGGTCAGACAATGTATAGTAGAATTTTAATCTCTGGTATTAGATGCCTGTTCAACCTCTTGAAGTCCAACAAGCCCAAGAGTTCTCCAAACTGTTTCCATCTTGCAGTCAAAATATTGAGGTGTATTGCTGGATTTAAGACAACTTTTAATTTGCCTCCATTCTGAAGTCAATTGTTTGTAAATGCAAGTAACATACCTAGTGGAATAATCCAGAATCCAAAAGAAGATTCTGACTTACTGTTATAGAAAAGTACCTTTTGGATATTTGGATCCTTTAATCCTTTGGATCAGGCAGAGTTTGTAGGTAGCATTAAATGAAAGTAACTTCATTTCACTTCAGAATTTCTTTTAAAAGTAAAATAACCAGTTTTGGTTTGTCACGTACAGCAGAGAACAGTTACAAAATACAAATATATATAAGACAAAAACTGAAGTGCAGCAGCATATGACTTCCATAAGCCGTTGAGAGATATTAAGTAAATGTACTGGGGCAGGTGGTAGAGCAGAAACTCATACTGAAGATATTATGAAAGTAGTATCAAAGGAAAGGAATACCATTTGAATGCAATTGTGCGGTTTATTCTGTTTTGTCTGTTATATGACGTTTCCTGTTCTTTTGTCAGTATTCTAATGTTAAGCCAAAAAATGGCCTAACATTATTGGAGCTGCATGGTATTTTAGAGTTCACATTTGGGAATCCTACTGTGATGGTGAAATGCACTTGACTAACCCTTTCAGCCACTCACCTTTTGCCATTTTGCTGCACTGCCTTGATGGATCAGTGCCCAGAAGCCACTGTACACCTCTTCAGAAAGTACTGCAGTGGCTTTTCTGCAATGTGTTTAGAACCTTGGCTTTTGAACTCCTGGGTATATGTATGGAGGGTGAAATACACTGAAGGGGCAACCTTCCCATTTTCCCTTGTAGTTATCATTTGAGGTTATCATTCCTTTCTGTTGAGGAAACAGATGATGGTTTTTGAGAGTTGAATGGGAGATGAGTTACATTAACAATCAACTTTTTGGTACATAAGTATTCAGTGCCAGTTTTTCCAATGTACCATGAAGGAAAGATGATCTCAGCAACAATTCAGGAAAAACAGAGCAAAATGAAACAAAAGCCATTGTGGAGAGAAACAACAGAAGGGAAGATTGTCCACCACTGCAGTGCCATGTCAGGCATCAGAACCTCTGGCTCCTTCAGAAGCACATAGAATCTGCTGTCTGAAGCACCGGGGAGAAATTCCAACTTCACTGAAGTCAGTGACAAAGAGGCTTGTGCAAAGATGCCTAAAACTAACAGAAGTCACTTCATAAAGACAGACAGAAAAGAAAACCTTGCACTAGGTACCCAGACTCTCTTTAACTTGCTGCAGCTGCAAGTTTCCTAAGTAAAAGGAAAAAAAAATGAAAGAAACGACACTGACACATCTTGCCCAAGCTTTCAAGCACTTCTGTGCATACAGTTATTTAATTTATAATTTGTATTGCAATCTGTATTGGCCTAATTAATATTGTAGAAATTACTAACAAATAGTCATCAAGAACACCATTTTCCTTTATATTTGCCCCTCAGAGATGTGGCACTTTTCATAGTTTGAATTATTATTATAAATAGTAAACAAGTCCTTTTTATGGTTATTTTGGGTATCCCTCTTTCATCTTGCCTGACTTGTCTGTTTTTCTGGGAAGTAATTAACACATCTGTTGTGAGGAACGAAAGGTGAAAAGCAGGAGATGGAGGGGTAGTTGTGCATTCCATCCCCTTTCTGTGGTCTCTTCATGCTCTCTCCTATCATCTCTCTCTTATCTGTTGTTCTTATTATCTATCTTTCTTCTTTATCACTCTTTTGTTAATAAATGATGTTTAAACTTCCCTTGCTAACTTACGCCTTTCTCTTTCCCTCTTTTTCGACCTTCTTCTGTCATTGTTCAAAGTCGTAAATTCACCTCTTGTTCTCTAATCTGTTCCTCTTCTTGTCATTGCTTTATTTCAATCTGCTCTCTGCTCTGCCTCAGCATTTTTAAAATACATAATTCTCTCTCCTCTTCTCTCCCTTTTTTAAAGTGTTGATACCATATTCACGCAGCAGGGATGTGCCAAGTGGGGACAGGGATAGCAAGTGAGGAAGGAAGCTTTTAAATCCATGAAATGACAGAGCAGCAGGTAACTGCAAATAAATGTGGTTGTACCTGAATTCTCTCTCTACCCTGGGACCAGAAGCACACTATGAAAACACTGAACACGCAGTCCATCAGCAGGTCATGCTGTTGCTTTTAGCTTTGGGCCATTCCAACATATTTCAGGAATGATGGAGCTAAGTCAGCCTAATTCTTCACAGAATGGTACTTTACTTTCAGACCTAATGAACCATAAATCTTTTTCTTCGTGTGTTGCTGCTTAGATAGTAGAACTACCTTAAAAATGTGCTCTTTTCTAATGGAAGGAAATATAGGGGGTGTAGAGGAAACCCCAAGGAAGAATGTAAAGGGGAAACAAAACAACTAATAGAAAGAAAACTTTAAAATAATTTATTTTGCTGAATGTATATTTAAAAAGGGGAATCTATCACAATAATCATCTAGGTTTTTTGCCTTCAGCCTATCTGAGGCCATGTGGTTTGGAGATCTGATCACTAGTCCGAAAAGGAAAGGCTGTGTGCAAGATTTCTGGGGTGTTTTTTCCTGGAAAAGGTGAGAGGACAAAAGCAGAAATCTATCACATACACTTTATGCCTTATAAGGAAAATATTCATCTATCTATCTGTCTACCTATCTTTCTTTCTACGTACATGTAGAGAGAGATCCTTATGTTGCAAGCTTTCACTAAATTGATTTGGTGTAAGGTGTCTCTTTAATCTGAGGTTTAGTTTAGAAAATCTAAATTTAATATATCAGCTTGAACTAAGTGAATTGGATTTTCTTATTTGTTTTGCTCATTTGTATTCACTGTTCAGTATTTTCTGGTGTTATGCATGGTATTTCTGTCAGTAATGACAGTTTTGCTTATTTGGAGACAGGACAATGCTGAAGCAGAAGATAGTGTTTGAACATTCAAACTGCATTTTGTAACAATCATGCTCGCTTAATACACCTCAAAACATTTTGTGTTGTACAATGTCTGTGTGATTTTGAAATCATTTCTAAACTGATATTTTGGGTAAGCATGAGAAGCTAGCACCTTGTTGTACAAATCAATCATTACTTTCTCTTTGTATTTGTGTTGTCATCCAGTACTTTTGTTTTCTCCATAGTGGGAGCTTTGGTTGTTTCTCTTTTAAATCACTGCCTCTTTCCTTTCATTTCCTTTCTAACAGTTTCCATTCCATTTTCTTTGGAACATATTTCTTTTAAACAGGACAACAGGGCAGCCCTTTGTCAATTTCCTTTTTTTTTTTTTTCCCCTGCTATGTAACTAAAGGAACTTTCTGATTATATTGACTTTTAATAAACATCATTATTTACATTACTTTGCAGATTTAAGAGTATCGCTAGAGGGCAGTATTGATTAAATTAGTGTAGAGAACAACAGGCATACTCTAGCGAAAAAACATGAAGGTAGAAAAGTCTCAAGTATAAATATCCTTGCACTCTTAATAAATGATCATGGCTGTCACGCTTATTTTCCATCATATCCTATGTGTATAAAGTAACAGTCACCTTAATTTCCATGTCTATTAGATATTGTTACATGTAATTTAATGAACATAAAAGAACATTCTGTGATATTATTTTTATGAAAAAGAAAGTGCATGGAGCTTATTAAAGAGTAGATGGCATTGAAGTTATTGTAAATGATTATTTAAATTCATGACCTTATTAGAAATAACTATTAATATATATTTTTTTTATAATAAATGTAAACATAGGTATATTTATTTGTTGTTTCTCAGGGAAAATGTCTGCTTTGAAAAATAAATACTTTCTAATTAATTAACTGTCTTATTGAAGAAACTCAGAACAATGCATTTTAAAATAATGGACAGCAAAGATAAGCAGGATTGTAAATTAAGACATTGACTCATTTGTTCTTGTTGATTTACAGGTCTCCTGACAAATGCAGCAACACAGAATCCTCGTAGGAGTGGTTTAGGCTCTGTGTGAGCTACTTAACTTAGTCAAGTTTCACTGCTGTGGACCATCACCCATTATATGTCATCAACTCAACTGTCTGTTTCTCTGTATCTCATGAAAGACAGCATAATTCCACTACATTATGAGCTAAAGTTTGTTCTACCATACTAAGGATCGCTGGACTAAGGAATATAGAAAAAAGAGATAAGCTTGGGCATTAGCAATACAAAAAAGTTCATGGTTAACGTTTCATCTGCGTTATACACCACTGCTGGACTTGCTGTTATCTACGTTTTAATCTGAAGAGTCTGCTACAATGAAGAGTATCATCCCAATCAGCCTTAGAGAAGACTGTTTTGCCTATGGGAGGACATTGAGGTGCAAAAGAGAAACTCTTCTTGTGCCCTAAACTGTCTGAATTGCTTTTATTTTCTTATACTTTCAATATATACAATAGACCAAAGAGCAAAATCTATTTTAAAGTGGACACAATCTTACTGTTAACAGAGTTATGTCATTAAATCATAGGGGGTCTCCACAAAGACATGATTCCAGCTTTCACAAAGCTGAGATGTTGTTCAGCAGAAGTCTTTATGGAAAGCTGCTGTAAAAGCTGACCCAGAGACCAGCTCTTGAAATGCTACATTCGAGAGAACATTATGGAGCACTGAGAGGAAATGACCAGTGTTTGAAAAACTTGGTACAAAAAGGACACAAACTGTCTACAAGGCACCTTTATTCCTCTGTACTTAGATTGACTTTCTCGTACTAAAATCATTTTCAGTTTTAACCAGTTAAACATGCCTCTTCTACAGTACCATTTTTGATAGTTAAAGTTGGATAATACAGTATTTGCAAAGAGCATGTTTGGTCATCTGTGGCCTATGTCTCATCTGATACACCATTTAGCACCAGAAAGCAAATTAAAGAGAAAACAAAAGTAACACTTGTTTGAAAGAGATCATTAAATGTATTTTGAAAAGCCTAAAGTTATATATTTAACAGTTTTTATATGTTGTATATTTGTAGAAAATCCTATTTAACAATTAACGTGATGACTCTGACAGTCATGACAAGTGGTTCAGAGTTAAGTTGTGTTTTATTACTTCAGTTGTCTCTGAAGTGACTGGTGTTGTTTGCTTTCTTCCACTGGGACATTCTGGATGTAAAGCATGACCAGAGAGGACTGTGCAGGAAAAGCAAAGAATAATGTTGTTTATATTACATAAATGCATTCAACCATTGCACTGTTGGAAGGCATTTTTTATTTTTATTTTTACTTTTATTTTTATTTTTTACTTTCTGTACCGATAAAAATAGAGTGTAAAGTATTTTACTCATTGCTCTTCACAGCAAGTTTTGTTTTTCTTTTTCTCTCTCTCTGTTTTTCCCTCTCTTTCTTTCCCTCTACTTTTATGTAATACAGTCTAAGGGTCTGTTTACAGCCCATTCCTTTCAGTGTTTTACCTCATTGTTTGAAAGCCTACTGTTTTGGCATTATTGATTAGTGAAAATTTAGCAAAGACAGCAAAGATGAGCAGAAAATTATGACAAAATAGAAACAACAGCAACAAAAAAACCTTGTTCCCTTTTACTATACCTTTCTATGTGTAAGTTTGGTACATATTGGTATGATGCAATTGTGAAGGGAGCTTCATTTCTTCTTGGCAAATGTATTATGGTTTCAAGTATACTACCTAATACTCCAATTAACTTTTAGTGTTATGCTAGTTCTATGCTACTAAAGAAAAAATATATAGAGATTGTTCAAGTGACCACAGATGAAAGGTTCAAAAATGAAAGGTTAAAGATTTTTTTTTTTTTTAATATCAGCCTCTGGTTATTTAATGCAGAGGTTGCAGGAAAGATGAACTATAGATGATTTTGTCTTCAAGTAAAATAAATGTATACAAAATTATTATTTAATCTTAGGATTTTGACCAGTGTCAAGGTAGCAACTAAAGCCCAGCCACTTGAGAAGTGTTATGGACTGACTGCACTATAAATGACCAATGTCAGGTTTAAAATGTCATGCAATAAATGACGGAAAATGCATTTACTGTGTATGTAGACCTCAAGAGCCAGATCCCTCACTCTACCAACTCTCTGTTTTTATTTAATTTAAAGGGAGTATAGTAGCCTTATTTAGTTAACACAGTACAATTAAAGATGTTACATCACTTTTGTTGTTTTACAGTATTCAGTTTTGTGTTGGTTCAGCTAAATTATGAAAAATAAAGAAAACTCTTTTATAAGTGAGACTTTTGTTCCCTGAGCATGAGTGACATCATCAAAGGAATTTCACCAGATAACAATTAAGGTGGAAGCATGGAGACAAAGACTTAGCAATGGATTGTGAAATTGAGGACATGGATCATGTTCTGAAACTGAAACTTTACCCTTCCTTTTTCAGATCCTGAGTACATTCACTCTGGTGTGCTCAGTTATAGATCAGATTAAAGTCATTCATTCTCTGGGTAGCAGATCCCACTAGAGAATCTAAGAATGGACATCTATAATCTTTACATCTAAATTCATAGCTTCCAATTGGTTCTGAATACGCATATTTATATATTTGTTTTCTGAGTACCTCAAATGCTCAACAAAAGATATACACTGTTTACATGGTCTACTCTGGACAAAAATATCACAGACAAAAAGGTTAGAATTGTTCATCAGAGAGCAATTCTCTTGTGTATAACAGACACATCAAGATACTTAGAATCTTTTTATACTTTGCCTCTCTTCTCCAAAATGTTTCCAATGAACAAAATATACTGGCTACCTTTGTCACTGTGAATTACTAGCCCAAGAGCAGTGGTGAAATTTTTATCTCTCAGGAACAATATATTTTCAGAATGTTGTGAACTTCTAATTTTACAAAACTAAACTACATAAAAAAGTGTTTCTGAAACTGTTTTATATGCCTCTTCCAAAGCAAAATTTGAAACACAGAGGGAAGTGTCTTAATGGCCTTCATTTCTCAGCTTGGCCACAAGTAACTTTTCAAAACACACTTGAAAGGGAACAGAAGAATACAGAAAATCACATAATAGACAACAACAACCTCTAGAAATGCAGTAAACCCTCAAGCAGTTTTTGAAAAAGCTTCTTTATAGCTTTCTGGTAGCCAAGGCAAGGTCAGATGTAACTAGTGCTGTTAGTCTTAGCTGTTTTGATGTTTAAAATCTGAGATATCAAATGGAGCAAAATATTAACACTCTAGAGCAATCAACATGAGACATTGTTTTCCAAATTCATTATTATGATTTTAGCTTATTTTGTCTCTGCTCAATTCATTTCTTCTTTGCAGTAGTAGCTCAGGTTTTATGCATGCAATATCCTCAATCATTCACTTGTTTATAGAAACTGTACCCACATGCTGTTGCATAAATCTTTAACTCATACACTTATGTAGTATGGCCTATTCATCACAATTATGAGTACTAATTAGAGTTTCCAGAAGAAAATAAAGAATTCAGCACTGCAACTGAAGAACCTAAATGGTTATGAGGAATAGCTGAACTATTTGTTTGAAAGGAAAAGCAAATTGTTTGTTTGAAAGGAAAATCACAGTACTGACTGCTTGGGCCATTGAATGAATGCAAATAAAAAGCACAAGTCAACATTAGACACAGACAAAAACCAAAAAAAAAGAAAAGAAAAAAAAAAAGAAAGAAAGAAAGAAAATGAACTACTAGAATATTTGTTCAAGGAGAAAAAAATTGAACAGTTTAATTCCATAAGCCTACATACACACAGTATTTTTCCCAATAAAAGTATGAAAGAAAATATTCCCTTTTAAATCTCCTTGTATGATACATATTAAGAATGGCATATACATGAATGACAACAAAGATCAGTTTGAGTAGGGATGTTGCATAAATCTACACAGGCAGCTGGCCTCATTAATGTAGCTATGTGAGCAATTACAAGAAAATTGAAGCATTTCAATCTTGGAAGATTTAAAATTCTTTCAGATCTATAAGGCTTGGAAAGGACCTGGTGAAAATTGTGAGATGTAGCTTGTTTCTGATTCTAAAACAATCTTTAACAGAAAAGATTTAGTCAGAAGAGAATTCTTCTGGTGTTGAGAAACTTTGGAAGGTAAAAGACCCCTTCCTACCATAGTGCTTCTCAGGGAGTACAGTCAGCAGGTTACCATTGCTAAGATTCATAAGAGCCACACTCAGACAATATAAACTATATCAGCCTGCAGAGCAGCTTTTTTTCCTAGTGATTTCAAAATGAGTAAGGGTACACGTGATTTGCAGCTACTGTTATTCCTCTTCCTCAAAACAATTCCCAGATATCCCAAGAAAAGACCTAAGTTTGTGTTCAGAATTGGTTAATGATTCTCAGAGGAAAAAGATTCTCAAGGTATGATGCAGTTCTCCTTCAAAGTAAAGTGGCTTCCGATCTTCTAGTTTCTGATTGGTGTATGCTTCACACCTTTGAAAGAATGAAGTCTTGATATATATTTTTTACCTTACACAGTTACAGATGCAATTATGATTCTCTCTTCTATATTTTTCCTAATGTCATAGTACATTGGTACATTGAAGCAGTAGATCTCAGACTGGGCTTAGACAAATAAGACAAATAACAGAAACAATATTCTACAGCTGACATCAAATTGGGACTTGAATAAAGAACATCAAGAAGGAAACTGAAAACAAGGCCAGAGAAGATTAAAGATTTTTCATTTCAAAGTAGCTATCTTTTTAATATTTAGTAAGTGCAGGGGAGCCAAAAGGAGTAAAAATTGAAACAGGAAAATAAGAAAATAAATATTACTTTAACTACAGAGATGAGAATTTAACTGATAATAGTTGTCTTCTTTTGAGATATAGATCCCATTAAAAATTGAGAGCCATGGGTAATAGGTAAAAAATAATTCCATCACAAATTAAAAATAAACTAAGAAATAGGAAAAAAAGTGGAAGTAAATTACATAAGTCAGAATAGACAGTGACTAATGTTGAGCCATTCTATGGGAGAATCAACACAAGTTTCTAAACTTATTTATAATGTGAATGAAATATGAATAGAGACTGCATGATTTGTTAGTATCAGTAAATTAAACAGATTAGTGAAGGTATGGGAGACCTATAAAGATCCGAAGAGAGAAAATGTGCCATAAAGTATTACAAAAAAAAAGGAAAACTGAAACTCAGGTGTTTCAGTTTATCATTTCTCTTTCCTGCATAGCCACTGTGGCCTCAGTCACGTTTTGAGCATGTACAAAAAGGGGAAAAAAACAAATGTGTGCCAATTCTGCCCCCACTCGCCAGTCACTTCTACACTAATGTGTTTAAGAAGCCTTCAGAGCAGAAATACAACGCAGATTATACCTTTACTACATACTACATACATTTAAGGGCCTGAAGACAGAAGCTTTTCATATGGAAGTCTAGATCTCTCCAGATTAAACAATTAGTCAACTAACCATCCAACCTCAAAGGACTGAGGTTATGTACAGCATTTAAGAGCATTATTCACACTTTACAAATCATGTTTTCTCTAATTCAGCTGATCTCTAAGCAGAAAACTGCAATTCACGGTGACTATAGTAATGTCCAGTATCTTATCAGTAGTGGAAAAGCAAGAGAAGGAATACATATGAAAGACTGCTGAAATTCTGAAAGAAAGGATATTACCATCAGGATTTTATTTAAACAATAAAATAAAAATTGTAGCTAGCCCATGTACTGTTGCCTCAGTTTAACTAAAGGGGCATAATACTGGTATTGTTATTTACAATGCTAACTATCTTTGTAACATCCTCAGGAAAAGCTACTATATAGACACCTAACTCTACAGAAGCAGAACTAAGTTATTCGCATCATTTCTGCTGTCTGGTGGCAAGGCTGGGGTCTTTGGAGAGATCAGATGCAAATGGGACATACCTGTTACCAGTCTATTAACAAAGCAATCAGATCTTTTGGGAATTTACTGGTACGGAAGTGATACCAAGTGCTAATGTAACTTAGTCCTCAGTAAGCTAATATCATTAATCAGTCCAAGACCTTAAAATCCACAAAACCAGCTCTCAGAATCTGTAAAATCAGTTGATTGATTTATTTGTGGCTGTAAAGATGGTGTTCCAGCATTTACAAGAGTTAGGAATAACTGCAACTATGTTTCTAAATTTCTGGCACAGAAGAATCAGAAGATGAATGCTTGTTTCCTGTCATCTTAATGCCAGTAGCATTTGCTATTTTGGACAAACTAACCAGTCATTCTTGAATGTTACCTGTGCACTGTTATGCTCTGAAACTTCCAATGGATTATATAGTCCCATAAACACCAGGTTTGGAACCAACTTGATTCACAGTGGAAACTCTTTCATGATGCACAGTTTCAGTTCCCTTGTCTATGTCCTGCATTTTAGTGAGCTGTGCAGAAATCCAAATGTGTTAAACTGCTTCTCAGTGTGACCAGACATAAACATTTTTGTAAAAAAGAAAAATTTTTGTTGGACTAAGCCACTAGTAGAGAAAGTCTGAGTAGTAGATTTTAGCTGACATGGAATCTGAATAGTCAAGGAACAGTTTGACACTCCCTTTTTTTAGATCATTACAAATATCAACTTATTCTTTTCTGAAAGATGATTGCCAGTAAACTGGCTACTTCTTGATAGTTCTCTTCCAAAACACTCACTTTATTGTTGCGTAGACCCTATTCGTGCTTATGAAGAATGACTGAGAACCTTGATTTCAAATTATGTTTAGTATATTGAATGCACATTAAGAAGAAGAGGAAGGCTGCAGGAAGTTTCTGATAAGAGCAAATAGCCACACCTTTCACATGTTGCACAGAACACTCTTCCTAGGAAGCAACATGGGTAGCTGTACAGATTCTTGCAATCCAGGAAGCTTCTAAATATCTAAAAATAAAAACAGCAAGTGGGAAAAGACCTGTTCTGCTATCTCTGTTATTTCAATTGGACCCATCAGGTTAAAGTTTTCTCTGCTTCAGAAATGTCTCCTTCCTTATGACCTAACAAAATATGATGAACTTAAAGCCCTTCTTATCAGCTTACTCAGAGAAATAAGTGTAAGCAACTCCACTGCAAGGCCAGTTTGTATTTTTATGATAGTGATAGTAGTCTGCTTAGCAGCTGAATAGGCCAGAGAGAACGTTTGGCAATCTTTGTCTCCTTTTTCTCCTTTAGGGAGCCACAGGAATGGATCAGAAGGTGACTCAGGAATGGTTGTAGCCTGTAGTACAGTGCAGGCACAGCCAGCACCTGCACTGCAGCAACCACAAGCTGTTCTAGGGGAACTGTTTCAAGGTTGTTCAGTCTGATTTGGCTTCTGGTCTGTTTTTTGGTAGCAAGGAGTGCAGGGCAAACTAGCAGTCCAACTTATGACACTGCTTCTAGCTGTACACTTCAGTGCCAGACAGCTAGCAGGCCCTAAGTTAGCTACTTTGAGGGGATTTCGGATAAATTGCATAATCTCAAATTAGAGCATGATGGCTGCCCTTCTGTGGTAAAAAGGAATGCAGTATTTCTTCAGAATATCTATCCTGTTAAAAAAAGAAAATGATGCTTTTCCAGAAGTCTTGTACTGTTCTTTTTTACTATCTTGTGGAGAAGAATTAGGAAAATAACTCTGGATACATGCACAATAAAATTTGTTTGCTTTCTACATACTTGTAAAGTTATCTTGAGTTTGGAAACAAGGCAATCACCTTGTATGACAGCTATTTGGGCACAAGGGTAATTTTTGATGCTCTGAAAACAGTTCTGCTTCAAGAACCATTCGAAATGGAAGTCGAAATGGAAATGCCTAACATTATATTCAGAGGTGAGAGTCTTCCCAAGTTTAAACATTTACTCACTCAATGAAATGATTCAGAAGTCTGTGTATAATTACGCCATCTGGTGACACCTACAATGATGACATTTAGCTTTGCTTGCTATTTTTTCAAACAAAGCATAGAAGCCAAACCCACATCCATCAGCTGATCAGTTCTCCTAAAAAATATGGTTTTCTACAAGAAGCAATATATTGTAGTGTCTTCTAATACTGGTAATGAAACATGTCTGAGGACCACTCTGCTTTCATTTTGCCTTTGAAAACTTCCTTACAACAAGGTGCACCAGTTTTAAGGGCATTAGGAATGTATCTGTTCCTTAGACAGTGAGTTGGCTGAAGGGAAAGTACATTGTACAGTGATCTATTTCTCATCTATAGTGTGTATCAGGTTCCAAGGCAGTACTGTATTACTACATTCATTTCACTGAAAGATTTCTCTTACTAGAGTGCACTGACCAGTACTTTAGCCCTACTATGAGCTAAAATAGCATGCTTACTGATGTACTAATTAATTCAAAATGTAAAATAGAATAAAATAAAATAAGCCTACACTTAGTTATTAATAACTCCAGCAGAAAACTCTTAACAATGACAGATGACATTAGCCTATAAGGCTTTATAACTTACACAGTAATAAAATGGGGTTTCATTTTTGAATTAAATTGATAACATGACCAAATTGATTTCATTAGTGTATCTGTCATATTTGCTGTTAATGATGGCTAACAGTGGAATAGAAACTGACAACAATCCCTGAAAAACTGTGCAGATCAAAATTATATTATACTGGCATTCATGAATTTTAATACCCTTTTTATCATTGCTTTTTTGAACTCCCTTTTTAAATTTGAAGCTCACATGAAGAGAATTAAACTTTTCACACCTGCCTCACTTCCTATTATTTCTATTGTTACAAGTTAATAGGATCAAGAATGGAAGACATTTCCACTAAAACAAAAAAACCCTTGTTTAAATGTCTCTTGTGAGTGATTTTGGAGGAAAGGATGAATCTCCATTGCTGAAGTGTTGCCATAAGAGTCATTTCTCTTGAACGAACAGAGAGCTTGAGGATACCCAAATTGCTGTTTAGAAGACCATTTGTGGAAGATGCTATTTGTATTAATAGACTTTGCTCCTCCGGTGTGTAACTCCCTTTAATACTAATAGAAGTCCTACAAAAATCTAGAAGAGAATATACCTACTGTCACGAATCATCATAGCTCTCTAATCCCATTAGTAGGGCCTAAGTGTATGTGAGTTAAAAGTGTGCAAGTAATGAAATGTTCATCTCACAGCTACAACTTAAAACACCAAAACACTGTTACGTAATAAGATAACTGGACTTCTTGGCTCCTTGAAAATATGACAAGATATTAAATACATATCATATGAACTAAAAGAACATTACTCTTTCCTGTATCTAGTCCCTGATTATAACATTTTTCTTGACTTAAAATTATATGAAAAATGAATAATTAATAAGTTGAAGCTGAACATAGGTAAGTTATAACTTTATCTTAAATATTTTATTGATTATCTTAAATATGTCATCATATATACATATTTGTATACACATTGTGAATGGCACCATGTCTGGTTTGAGTGTACTGTCTTTCTTTCTCATAGATTATGTCTCTGTTACAGTCAGGATCTATGATAGCAACAAATGTGATTAAATTCAGAGAAGTTGTAATCCATACATTTTACATGGTAGAGGGAGAAATATTTAGCCTGCAATAATATGTGGAGGCTTGTTGTGGCCTTTTGGGGGTATTGGTCTTTGCAAGGAAATCTTGGTCTTAGCATCTTCTATGATAATATTAACAAAATCCCCATCTTGTTTAATATCTTTATTGATGACCTAGATGAGGGGATTGAGTGTACCCTCAGTAAGTTTGCAGATGACACCAAATTGGGAGGATGTGTCGATCTGCCTGAGGGTAGGGAGGCCCTTCAGAGGGATCTGGACAGGCTGGATACCTGGGCTGAGGCCAATGGGATGAGGTTCAACAAGGCCAAGTGCTGGGTCCTGCACTTTGGCCACAATAACCCCATGCAATGCTATAGGCTTGGGGCANACTGACAGGACGAGAGGGAATGGCCACAAATTGTGCCAGGGAAAATTTAGATTACATATAAGGAAAAACTTTTTCTCCGAAAGAGTGGTCAGGCACTGGAATGGCCTGCCTAGGGAGGTGGTGGAGTCACCATCCCTGGCGTTGTTCAAGAAGCGTCTGGATGAGGTGCTAAGGGAAATGATTTAGTAGCTTAGTGGGTAGTGATGGTGATACGAGGACGGTTGGACTAGATGATCTTGTAGGTCCTTTCCAACCTAGTGTTTCTATGATTCTATGTTTCTAAAAATAATGAGGTTTAAATTTCATCCTGTACTGACAATACGCTTATAGACTGCAGACTCTTCAGAGAGAGAATGCCTTTCTGTGTACGTATTGAAAGTGTGTACCAAAATATTGCTGCTCTTGGTATTCAGAATAATAGTATTGGCATTTTGTATGTGTGGTGGGATAAAGTCAGACATTCATCCAGTTGATCTCTTGCTCTCCCTTCTCAACTGGACATGGGGAGAAAATAAGAATGAAAAGTTTGGAGGTCAAGACAGAAATAGGGATTTTGCTTACCAATCACCATCACAGGCAAAACAGACTCATCTTGGGAACAATTATTTTTTTGCCATTTAAGATAGGTTTGGATAGCAAGAAGCAAATATAAAATTAAAAGAACACCTTATCCGTCCTCTTTTTCCCAAGGCTTAATTTCATTCCTTCATTCTGAACTCCTTGCCTCCCTCCTCGACTGATTCAGGGGGTTGGAGAACAGGGGGCTGTGAACAGTCCTCTCTGCTGCTCCTTCCTCTTCACATTTTGCTATGGCTTGTAGTTTCCTGGCTCTTCTTTCTTGCTGTTTTTGAGACTGGAGTGACAATGGCTTTCCTCCAGTCATCAGGTATCAGCATGAGCTCCAGCATGAGCTGCAATCCTTCAGAATAAGCCTGCTTCAGTGTAAGGTCCTCCACAGGCTGCAGGGTAGACATCTGCTCCAGCAGGCACCTGGAGCACCTTCTCTCACTCCTCCTTCCTTGACCTTGGTGTTCATAGAGTTGATTCTCACAATATCTTCTTCACTCTTCACTGCTTGTGCAGCATATTTCATCCTTTCTTAAATACATTTCCATAAAGGTGCTGCCATGTTGGCTTCATGGCCAATCCCTGCCCTGCAGTGAAGCTGTGGGGCCAGCTGGAACTGGTTTTGCCTGGCGCGGAGTAGCCCCAGCCCCTCCTCTTCACTGAGAGCCTCTGCAGCTCCCCCACTGACAAAACCTTGCCACAGACACACAGTGCAGTATGTCTTGCTGTAAGTATTTGTCCTGGTTTCTGCTGGGACAAGGTTGATTTTCTTCATAGTGTCTGGTATGATGCTATGCTTCAGCTTTAGGAGAAAAACAATGTTGATAGCATACCAATGACCTAAACTGGACAAAGTGACATTCCATACCATAGGACATCATGTGAAAAAAAACATAAAACTGGCCAGGGGGGAGGGGGCAGCTGCTGCTCAGGGACTGGCTGGACATCATTCAGTGACTGGTGAGCAGTTGTGATCTGTTGAGGTAACAACACATATATCCGGCACAATTATGAGATTAAGAAGCAAGAAAAAGCAAAGAAATATACAGGAAGGAAACTACTGTGGGGAGAAATTAGAGCTTGTCTGCTGCATAATTTGAACAATCTAATGCCTCTGGTGGTGTGCTCTGCAAAGATACAAGCAACAATGTACGCATCCAGCAGTGCATATCCAGGGGAAGTTATCTCATTTGGGTATTTTCTGACAATCTAGATGTCCTCTCCCACTGGTTCTGCTGGACAATTTCATCCAAAAAGCTGCTCAAAACCATATGCTCTCCTATCTGCTGTGAAAGATGGGTGTTTTCTTTTTTCCTTTTAATCATTTTTTCTTCCTTACAGCTTTCTTCATTAACTGCAATACAGTGGATTTAGCCTATAATCCAGTACATTTTAATAACAACTGTCTTCAATGGAAGACTTCACTGATATTCAATGTCACTTAAGTAACAACTTAAAAAAAGTAATTTCTAAACTGCAGACATCAATGGAGAAAATTACGGTAAAGTTTCTTAATAGAGGTGTTGACGCCTTGAAATTGATGAAGCTAACAGAGATGAGTGTTACTTCCTTGATAATCTCATCTTAGTCTGAGCAAAATTCCCTCCTCCCAAGTCTGTGCCATCTCCTATCTCGGGATAATTGCTATTTCACTCAATTAAATACTCAGCCAAAACTAGAATTTATAGTCGAATTGCAATAAATGAGAAAAAGCAAGAGCCTTTGAAAATGTATTTTCTTCCTTGTACAACCAACTTCAGGCACTGAGACATAGATATTAGAAGTCCTTTTACTGTAGATTGCAGTCGACAGAAAACCATATTACACTTAGAGCTGCAATGTGTGACTTTTAATTTACTAATGTTAGCTGGAGATTAATTCATTCAGGCTGTTCCTTTCAGGCCATCTTATCCCATTTATTTTAAGGTTTAATGCTTCTGCCCGTTACTGCATACATTCCATGTGAAGTCTGTAGCTATAGGAGTCCATAACAAAAATCACAGGGAGACGACCCTTGTACCTGTTTCTCTGCTTCCTCTTCCCTCCCAATCCTCTTATAAAAGTGTAGGCTTGGTCTTGCTTTGAGGGCTTTGGATGGAACAGGTAAGTTTATTGCATTTTCTCTGGATTAGACGCAAATTCAGTGAATAGCATTTTAACAGGAAAAAGCTAGATTTACAAAGTTTCAAAAAAAATGTTTTTTAAGTAGATAGCCTTGAGCAAGAATCTGCAATTTGTATGTGCTGCATGCTGGGCATCCCACTATGGTGGAGTGCAACCTACTTTTAAGAAAAAAAAAAGAAAGAAAGAAAAAAGAAATCGTTGCTCTAGTGGAAAATATTGGAAACCGTGGCAGCAACATACTCATTTAATGCTCTTCAAAGAGAAAGTAAATATTAATACAACTTAAAAATCACCCAATATTCTCCAACATGTATGTCCTTTTGAAGAACAGCTGCGTTTGTCAGGGACCTCTGCAGGTTGCCTAGTCCATATTTCTGTTTTTCAATTTCCCTCTTGGCCTGCTGGTCATTGATTATGCTTCATCAGTACTCTACATCACTGCAAAACAAAATGGAAAATTCCATGCTGTTCAGTTACTTTAAAGAATCACAGAATTGCAGGGGTTGGAAGGGATCTCTAGAGATCATCAAGTCAACCTCCCTGCTAAAGCAGGTTCCCACAGGTCACACAGGTAGGTGCCTAGACGGGTCTTGAATATCTCCAGAGAAGGAGACTCCACAACCTCCCTTGGCAGCCTGTTCCAGTGCTCCATCATCCTCACCATAAAGAAGTTCTTAACACATCTTTGTGTGGAACATCCTATTCTCCAATTTTTGGCCATTTCCCCTTGTCCTATCACCATGCACCACTGAAGAGTCTGGCCTCATTCCTTTGCTTCCTACACTTTAGATATTTATAGACATTGATAAGATCCCTTTTCAGTCTTCTCTTCTCCAGGCTGAATAGACCCAGGTCTCTCAGCCTTTCCTCATAAGGGAGATGCTCCAGGCCCTTTATCATCTTTGTCGCCGTCTGCCAGACTCTCTCTATGAGGTTGCTTTTTTGTGGTGGGGAGGCCAGAACTGGGCACAGTACTCCAGAGAACTGAAGATGGTACTCCATAAATTGCATATTAATTAATTAATTTATTGCACATAAATTTCATTTCATGGAGATTTTAAAAAGTATTTGTTTTAAACATCATCAAAATGGTCTATTGATATGAAGAGAACAAAGACATGTCAGACTGCCTAATCTAATGATGGTGGATATGACAGAAAGGTGGAGAAAAGCAGAGCAGTTGACTTAAATTAAGTTTCTGTTTTCTCACAGAGCAGGCCCTTACTCCAACTCGCTTTTGTTTATGCATTGTTTCAGAGCCTGCTCATCATCTTCAAAAATGTATACTTATTTGAGTTTCATTTCTTCCATTTTTTACAAGAAATATAAGTGTATTTCCATGTATTGCATTCTACTTTTTTTTAAAAATGTAATTTTTAAGAAACTTGCAACATGATTATGAACATATTTTCCTAATTTATATCCAGTTACTCAATTTGACTAATACTTTAATATGTACATAGACATTATTCAGGCCACCATTTAATGCATGCTGCCACAAGATATATTACCATTGTTTATGATCTAAATCTAATTAAAGAGTGTGCAGGAATGAGAAAGGCATTGGATCGATATCTAATATGTTTTTTCCATCTGCTTTTCTCATCACTGCTAACATGTCAGAAAGTTGCCAATACTTTAAACTCATACATGTGCTCTGTTGCTTTTCAACTGATACAGACAAGGTCAGTTGCGATGTAGGATGCTTTAAATCCCTCAGTTATTAGGTAGTTATCAGACAGCATATTCAAAAACTGACATAAAAAATAAATCTGAAATGCTAACTCTGATATATCTTCAAACAAAATAAATATCTGATTTTAAGTCGTAGAAATATCACCTGATTACCTGCAAAGATGCTTGATGTTTCATAGAGTAAATACTTGTTTGATGTTTTTTCTGTTGAAAGTATCTAAAAACCATCAGTTTTATAAAGTTCCATGAATGTAGTTTCACAATAAATCCAGGGAAACTCTACTGGAAATCTTTCAATATGATGCAACAGGCAATTTATTGAGAAGACAGGAATGTAATCTTATTGTTCCAAAGGGTTTCAGTTGACAGTCTGAATAGTTGTAATAAACCTCTCTCTTCTGCTAAATGTTGCAGTCATTATACTGAGCTGTTTTCCCATATGTACATAGGCTTATATGATTATTTCATACTAATCTGTTATTAAGGATGACTTGTGGTTGTCCAGCTACAAGAAAAGGCATTAATGCTACTGTTCCTGTCATTGTCTTGCCAGTGTGCATGGAGTCCTAACTCTAGATCAGTCAAATGGCTCATTTCCTGTAGTATCCAGCTATTCTTTCTTTTCTTTCCTTTTTTCTTTTCCTTTTTTTTTTCCTTTTTTTTTTTCTTTTCCACCCCCCAATAGTATATAGACCTTCTTAGCATTTATAGAGTTAAAGAATTAAGATTGTCCCTATATCCTTCATGGACAGCATATTTGCAAAGAATTTTTCTTTAAAGGATGGAAAAGAACCCAGTACTGTAGATGTCTGACCACACTTGTGCCTTCTAAGACATCAAATGGTGGAGTTCTGACAAATACTAATAGGATCTCTGTCAGTGATTTCAAAAGGGCTGAAATTTCTTTCTTCTACTTATAATTCCCTCAAAACATTATAAACTGAGTTAGATGGTTGTAATAGTACCCTGATTTAGGTCCACAGTGAATAGCCCAAGAGTAGAAGTAGCAATGATGCATCAGACTTTCTGTGATAAATAATCCATGAAAGTCAAAAGAAAAAAAATAAGGTGAAGATCAATGAAAGGATATCAAATATGGGAGTAAATGGAAAATTAATCAATCTGTTTTTATTGTAGGACTGCCATTTACCCACGAGATTGTAACAAATATGAAATGATAAAATGGACCATTCAGCTTTATTTTCTTGTAACTTTGGACTACAAAATAAAATCTTTTTGCAAATTATTTGGGAACTTAAGTGATCATCAATAAATTATTTTTACAAAATTTTGATGTGACTACATTTTCTCTCTGATACGTTTTACTCCTGTTGAATTCAAATTCATCACCATTTCTATTTGTGTCAGAACTGTACTATCTGTTGTCATAGAAAGCACAGGTGCAGTCAGACAAATTCTACAATACTGGGTTGTTTTCCATCCTTTTTAAAAAATTTCTTTGCAAAAAAGGAATGTCATCCAAAGGGACCTGGACAAGCTGAAAAGGTGGACCTATGTGAAACTAGTGAGATTCAACCAGGCCAAGTGCAAGGTGTTGCACGTGGGACAGGGCAATCCCAGGTATGTGTATAGACTGGGAGAAGAACTCCTCAAGAGCGGCCCTACAGAGAAGGACTTAGAGATCCTGGTAGATGAAAAACTTAACATGAGCCAGCGGTGTACACTTGCAGCACAGAAGGCCAGCTGTATCCTGGGCTGCACCAAAACAGAGGTGTCCCGCAGGGAGAGGGAGGTGATAGCCCTTCTCTACTCTGCCCTCATGAGGATCCACCTTGAGTACTGCATCCAGGTCTGGGACTCCCAGCACAAGAAAGATGTGGAGCTGTTAGAGTGGGTCCAGAGGAGGGCCACAAAGATGATCAGAGGGGTGGAACACATCTCCTATGAAGACAGGCAGAAAGAGCTGGGCTTGTTCAGCCTGAAGAAGTCTCCAAGGAGACCTCATTGCAGCTTTCCAGTAATTAGAGGGAGCTTAATATGAAGGGGCCTTCTATGATGGAGTAACAGCATTGATGGACAAAGGGAAGGCCACCAATGTCATCTATCTGGACTTGTGCAAGGCCTTTGACCTGGTCCCTCACTGCAACCTTATCTCTAAATTGGAGAAATATGGATTTGAGGGGTGGACTATTCAGTGGATAAGAAATTGGTTGGAAGGCCATAGACAGAGGGTTGTGGTGAACAGCGCTATGTCCAGGTGGAGGCCGCTAACGATGGTGTCCCCCAGGGGTCTGTCTTGGGACCGGTTCTCTTCAATATCTTCAATATCTTCATCAATGACATTGATGATGGGATTGAGTGCGCCCTCAGCAAGTTTGCCGACAGCACTAAGCTGAGTGGTGCAGTTGACACGTTAGAAGGAAGGGATGCCATCAAGAGGGACCTTCACAGACTCAAAAGGTGGGCCTGTGTGAACCTATTGAGGTTCAACACAGCAAAGTGCAAGGTGTTGCACTTGGCTTGAAGTAATCTCAGATATGTATACAGACGAGGAGAAGAACTCCTTCAGAGTAGCCCTGCTGAGAACGACCTGGGGGTCTTGGTGGATGAGAAACATAACATGAGCCAGCAGTGTGCTCTTGCAGCTCGGAAAGCCAATGGTATCCTGGGGTCCATCAGAAGAGGCATGGCCAGAAGGGAGAGGGAGGTGATTGTCCCTCTCTACTCTGCCCTCATGAGGCCCCATCTGGAATACTGTGTCCAGGTCTGAGGCCCCCAATACAGGTACAGGAAAGACGTGGAGCTGTTGGGGAGGGTCCAGAGGAGGGCCACAAAGATTATCAGAGGGCTGGAGCACCTCCCCTGTGAGGACAGGCTGAGGGAGCTGGGCTTGTTCGGCCTGGAAAAGAAAAGGCTACGGGGAGATCTCATTGTGGCCTTCCAGTACTTGAGGAGAGCTTGTAAACAGGAAGGAAATCAACTTTTCACAAGGGTAGACAGTGATAGGACAAGGAGGAATGGTTTTAAACTGAAAGAGGGGCAATTTAGATCAGGTGTCATGCGGAAATTTTTCACTTAGAGGGTGGTGAGGCGCTGGCACAGGCTGCCCAGAGGTGTTGTAGATGCCCCATCCCTGGAGGTGTTAAAGGCTAGTTTGGATGAGGCCCTGGGCAACTTGATCTAGCATCTGATCTTGTGGTTGGCAACCCTGCCCACGGCAGGGGGATTTGGAAACAGATGATCTTTGACGTCCTTTCCAACCCAAGCCATTCTATGATTCTGCGATTCTATGATTCTATGATCTTAAAGAAGATAAGTAAATACTTACATTATATTGTTTTACAAACTTGTATAAAACATATCAGCTGAGTGAATACTTCCTTGGAAGATTTTTTATAATAAATAAATAAGCAATGGCATTATTAGAACTTTTTCACCTATTACTGTGTCCAGTTCCGGGCTCCCCAGTACGAAGACAGGCATCTCCCAGAAAGGGTCCAGCAGAGGGCTGCAAAGATGGTAAAGGGCCTGGAGCATCTCCTTTATGAGGAAAGTCTGTGTGAACTGGATCTATTCAGCCTTGAGTAAGGAAGACTGAGAGAGGATCTTATCAATGCCTATAAATATCTAAAGTGCGGGGAGTAAAGGGATGAGGCCAGACTCTTTTCAGTGCTCTGAGAATGGGAAACAGCCAAAAACTGGAACATAGGAAGTTCCACACGAAGATGTGTTAAGAACTTCTTTATGGTAAGGGTGACGGAGCACTGGAACAGGCTGCCCAGGGAGGTTGTGGAGTCTCCTTCCCTGGAGATATTCAAGGCCCGCCTAGATGCCTACCTGTGCAACCTGCTGTAGGGAACCTGCTCTGGCAGAGGGGTTGGACTCGATGATCTCTCGAAGTCCCTTCCAACCCCTGCAATTCTGTGATTCTGTGATTATTAGACCTCAACTTTAAATTAATAAAGGTCACTCAGAGAATGTGGGTGCGAATTAGATTGTTGGTTCATTAAACCTCTTACAACTGTAGGCTAAAGTATGGTATCTGAACTAACCTTTAGAATTTAAATATGTGGAAGGAAGAAAATACATTCACACTACTAATAGAATGTGTGTGATGATGTATGGGAGTTCAGTGATAAAAGACTGAAAAAGCTAAATTGAAATGTGATCCATGTGATATGGCAGTGTAATATAAAATAAATTTTAAGATAATGGGCAGTTAAAGATCTAATGTGAAATAATGGGTAAAATTCACCTAATATAAATTTATATATTTAAAAGTGAGACATCAGGAGTAGAATTTTTCTTGTGACCATTTTAACTGACTCAATCATTGTTGAGCTTTTTTAAGGCTTCCATTACAGTCAGTGGAGGTCTTGTAAGTGCAATTAATAGTGCCTTGAGAACAATTTACCTCCTTCTAAGGGAGTCACCAATATTTGATCCAGTGAATCACATACATACTATTGGCTAGATGTCTCTTGACTTTAATGAGAATCTAAACAATAAGTTATGTAGCTGCTTACATCATATATAACTAAAATTAGTCCAAATTTTGCCTCTAATATAACACTTTTACAGCCAATAGAATACCCCCACAGGAAGTTACATATTATAGTGTCAGGTATGTGTCAGTGGCAAGGGAGCTGAATCCCTCCGTAGAGACTTTAGAGGAAGCTTAGGTGTGTAACTTAAGCCAGATGTCTACTTTATATTATTTGTACTTCTGCATTTGAAGATTGATAGGTGAATAACATTTTTTTTCTCATTAAATTTGTAATGGTGAAAGTTGGATTTCTAATCAGCACATGCACATGCCAAAACCCAAAACCCAAAAAACCCAAAACCAACTCTATGCGAAATTCTGCTGCCCTTCTCCTGTAAATTACTTGCATAAGAATGATGACAGGACCATGGTTCTGTCCGCTAAGAATAAGCGTATCACAGGACCAACAAACATAATAATATGAAGTGGTTTTTTGCCTTAATCATGACAAAATTCCAGTATCCAAAAAACAACAGAACTGTAGGTGGAGGCCTTGATTCTTCAATGCATTTACACATATTTGAGATTTTTGACATGAATGCTTTCAAAATTGAGTAAATGCTATGGTCTTGATTGAGTGATAATTCCACAGCTGGTCATGGAAAATATGAGCATAGAGTTACCTCTCTTTCTTCTTGCTCCCTTTTTCGAGTCACCTGTTTTGCTATAATGCAGCTTACTCATCGCCAGACATTTTTCTATTGTGTCATTGACATAGTTTAGGTAAACTTACAATATATTGGACACATCTTTAGACTTCGCTATAAAAGTGTTCTGTAACTTCCTATTCCTTTTAGAGGCAATACCAAAACTCCCGTGGATCCAAGAGGTTTAGCCTTTTATGCTCATGACGAACTCTCACTGGATTGAATGGGAATTCTGTGTGCAAATGTGTTGTAGAATCAAATCCATTATCTGTTATTCAAATGGAAATATATAGTACAATCACCTCTCTCCATGAGTATTGAGTAGCAATAAAATCAGAGGTTTCTGAGTCAAATAATCCACATGCTTCTCTTTGTAGACTGAAATAAATGTGTGTGAGGCCTAAAATGTTCACTAAGGTGTTGCAATTTGAGAATAATTTATTGTGTAACGGAATAACCAGTCAAACAATGTTGATTATAGCATTGTTAAAAGCTGAAATGCCTAAACCTAAATCATTTAGAAGTTATGTGATAGATATTAAACAACTCTGAGAAGGGAAAATGCTGTAGGCAAGGTGTTTTAATAAGTCTAGTTTGGTTAATTACTGCCTGAAGCATTTCTGAACTAATTACTTACCTCCAAAAGGGAGGCTCCATGTTTTCAGCATAAAAGAGCCAGATATTGATTTTCTTTAATTGACAGAGGATATGGTACTAGGTAGATCACACAGAGCTGAAGGTTAAGCCATTTATAGAAAGTGATAGTCAGGTCCTACAATGTCACACATTGCATCAATGTGAAAGGGAGACCCAGTGCCTGAAAATCTGCCCTTTCAGGGAAGAGGATAATTTGTCTCTGTCATCTGCCCTTTATGGTTCATTTAACATCTTAAATAGCCTGTACAAATTAACTGTGCTTAGTAGTTACACAACTCCCAAATCAAAGATAGATTCCCCATTCAAATGGAGTATTTTAGCCACTTACTTAACAAGATGTACATAGCTCAACAAATAATTAGCAATGAATTATGTTTATTATATTATTCTACTTTACTGTAGATGGCTTAAAAATCAGTTTAAGATCCCTTTTCATTTTCTGCACACTTACTGCTCACCTTTTTTAAAATTACTAAATATGCATACTGAAAAAAACATAATTCATGAAAATTTTGACTTTGGCTCTTAGTAGAGCCTGGGACTTTACCAAAGATCTCTAAAGAATTTTGTTCTGGCTGTCTGGATATAATTTTTTTGGCCATAATTTGAAATGTTTGAAATATTACAAGTGCCAGTATAATTCAAAGCATTGTGAACTTTGTATCTCATTGTACCACACATAATGTGTAGACAGGCATTTGCCAACTACCGGAACTATTCTAGCTTACTTCAATATAAAAACAAGAAAAATAATGATAAATGCAGCATGGCTTCTTAATGCACGGTGTTAGTACTAGCCCTGCTGATTTCAACTTAAAATTAAAAAATAAAATAAAAATAATAAAGCTTCATCTTGATCTGAATTACTTGTGATTTCTTGTTTTTTCTTCAGACCTTCAGCTTCCTTTATGATTTTTTTTTTCTCTTCCATGCTGATTAACTTCTGCTTAATCTTTTCTCGTTCAGGCTCTTTAACTTTTACTCATTTCCCAGTTTCCATGTCCTACTTCTTTTTTGCTCCTTCACCCCTCGCTTATTAAAGCTCAAGTATACCTACAGGAATCAAACATACCCTCACTTGGAACAAGGGCACTATAGGTTTTCCCTGTAGTTAACAGTGAGAGATGTCTTGGTTCTTAGGTGGGATAAATTGTGCTCTAAAGGTTCCTATCTCTAATTTGCTTTTCTGTAGAGGCAAGCTAGAGTGACTTACGGTCCTAACCTGGCAGGGTATCTCAAGTTAAGTGGACTGAATCTAGACCTCCTTCACCTCACTTTTTTTTCCCCAGTTGTTTCCATGTAACAACATTGTAACTTTTGCTTGTCATGTACCTTCATTTTTTTCTTCTTCCTTTCTACATTGCCCCTGTTTGTGTAGAATGAACTCAGACTGCAGAAACTCTTGGCTGCCCATCCAAATTGAGCATCATCCCCCCGAATGGATGTATTCTTCGTTCCTATGTACGAAATGGAGAGAGATAAGCACTTTCAGAGGACAATTCAGATCACAAATGAATTGAATTCTCTTACAGTGCTTGCATCTCTTCACTGATTGCATAGATAAATGCTAGAGTGCTTGTGATTATGGGTTAAGCAGTTGATTTTGATGTGACAAATTCCCACCTGAGATGTAATGACATTAATTCACCTGGGCTGTATTAAAATGAAAAATGTTATGAAGAAAATGTATCCAGTCCTCTTCATCAAAGTTTTTACTAGTTCCTCTCTTTCTTTGTGTTAAGTATAGATATGAGGTACTGTGTTGAGGAGTGTAAGAGACTGAAAGAATGTAGGGATATGTCTCAACATTGGCGGTGGGAAGGGTGCAGGACTTTGCCATCTTATGACCTTGGCAACTGGACAGTATTCACCAATCAGAAGTTCCACCAATCAGGAGCCTGCACCCTGGAGCCATCCAACAGTACCCAAGCCCCTTCGAGAACTTTCCAGAGCCCCTTAGAGACATACACTGGGCATGCGCCGCACCCCTGAGCGGGGGACAGGGCGATATGATAAAGAGGGATGCAAGTGGAAGGAGAACAGCGGGAGGAGAACGGTGAGGGCGAGAACGAAGGGACAACAGCGAGAGCGGGTGAGAATGGAGGGACAATGGTAAGAGTGAGAACAGCAGGAGCGAGTGGGAGAACAGCAAGAGAGCGGCAGAGACCGAGAGAGAGAGGGAGCATTGTGAGAGAGGGAGCCGCGAGGAGCCGCGTGACACCATGAGCGGAAGAACGGTGCCTCCTTCATCCCCCTCGTCCCCCCCCCCAAACTGTGCCGCTATTGCTGGTAACAGCGAGTTCTCCCATTTCCCTTCCTTTTTCCATTATTCCCCTCCCCNTTCACCAATCAGAAGTTCCACCAATCAGGAGCCTGCACCCTGGAGCCATCCAACAGTACCCAAGCCCCTTCGAGAACTTTCCAGAGCCCCTTAGAGACATACACTGGGCATGCGCCGCACCCCTGAGCGGGGGACAGGGCGATATGATAAAGAGGGATGCAAGTGGAAGGAGAACAGCGGGAGGAGAACGGTGAGGGCGAGAACGAAGGGACAACAGCGAGAGCGGGTGAGAATGGAGGGACAATGGTAAGAGTGAGAACAGCAGGAGCGAGTGGGAGAACAGCAAGAGAGCGGCAGAGACCGAGAGAGAGAGTGAGCATTGTGAGAGAGGGAGCCGCGAGGAGCCGCGTGACACCATGAGCGGAAGAACGGTGCCTCCTTCATCCCCCTCGTCCCCCCCCCCAAACTGTGCCGCTATTGCTGGTAACAGCGAGTTCTCCCATTTCCCTTCCTTTTTCCATTATTCCCCTCCCCCCCCTGTTGCGAATTCGTCCCGTCAGTAACAGTGTCGTCGGTAACAGCAGACACTCCCTTTTTCCTTCCCTTTTCCCACTCTTCCCCATTGTGAATCTATCCCTTGGTTAATAAAGTTTCTTCTGTTTAGGCGCTTGACTACGTTTTGAGCCTTAATTCTGCTCCAGAGAATTATAGGACCAAGTCATGATAAAGTGACTTTGGATCGTGACAAGGAGCAATACAGTAATTTCTACAAGCAAATAAAAACACATAATGTTTAATGTATTTCCTTGCATTTAAAGAGCGTATGAACACGGCAAGCTTCATAGAATATTTTACTTAAAAGAATGATTTATCTATTATTATTCTTTTATTTCTTCCGTGTAGTCTAATTACTTTTTTTTCAGCATGTAGGAGTGAAATCTCTTAAAGATGTTCTAATCTCAAACTATTAGCTTTGCTAACCATGTATACTTTCCCACCTATCCCAAGATATCTTTTTTTTTGCTAGTGTTGATAATTATTGAACCACTGCTTTCTTTTGATCCAGACAGGATTCTTTTATGGAGAAGATACATTGTAAACAGAAAGACACCGTACAAAAAAGCTTTAGTTCATTCTTTTCCTATCCCTTTATATTGTGAAGTACAGATCCAAAGCCAAGTCTTATGCTTATAGCAACATAATAAAATAGCTTTGAAAATTCATTGGTTCTATTACTATTGTCTCATATTCATTCTTTAGCGTAGGGAATTGTGGTAAAAAGAAAAGTAGAGAGAAATGTCTGGCATTTTTGGTATATATATGTTATTTTATTTTATTTTATGCATGAAAATGTGGTATGTATACTGCAGACTGAATTCAAAACCAAACGTCAGGGCCTATTTTGATGACCTTTGGATTTAGTTCTCATTTCACGTTTGCCACTGGGGTCCATTTTGACTTAAAGAGCATATGTTTGTGTAAACAGAAGTGTAAATACCTCTGTAAGCTGAAATCACATCATCTTAAAAAGTGTTCAGTTTATTGGCAAACAATAGCATCTTTGAAATTTCCTTCACTGCTCCTTGAAGACTAAATTAGAAACAATGAAGTGGCTGTTAAGCATCTCTTTCACGTTTACTGGCTTATGAGGAATGTGCATTGTTCTTGGGTAGCCATTGGTACCGTGACAAAATAGATCTCTGAGGCTCTGATTTGCTTTATATATAGTAAGAATTTCTTTTTAAGCAGTAATTCAGTCAAAGTTCAGAGTTTTTTAAAGCTATTCATGCCTGTTGATTTTCATTCTCTGTTAGTGAGGTATCTGCTATATTCACTTACAATACCAGGATTAGGAATTCGACATGCTCTTTTCCAAAGTGGACATGTAATTGCAAAGAGATTGTTCTCATACAAAGGATTATTCATATACCACTGAAATAAAGGTGTTTTCTATGGCTCTCAACTAATAAAAACACTTCAAATAACATTATGAATTTCAGTAAGGAATTGACTGATCAAGATCTCATGATGATTGTCTTTTTATCTTCATTCTGAAGACTACTCGTTTTACTATCTGTAGATGTATCAGCTGAAAAAACTTTAGAAAAAGATGGATAACAAACTATGGTTCCAATATCTGTTATATAGATATCGTTGTATAAGGGAATAGGTAAAAATTCAATTTATTGAGCTTTGCCTGTTCAGTTTGGAAAATGGGGGTAAGAAGCAAAAACTGTAGCCAGACACTTTATTAGAGAAAAGGTTTTCTCATAGTTTTTGGATTGACACGTACAATGATGCTTGAAAGTGCAGCACAAACATAAATGAGTAAAATACCCCAAACCAACCAACCAGACCTCAGTATATTCCTGGAAATGTCATTTTCTCTGAGTATTGCGTAGTGTGCAAAGTACATAGTTTGGCTATTTGTTGTCATGCCATACTGTGCGAGCAATCAGCTTTTAATTAAGAATCAGGAGTATCAAAACATAGGTGAACAACAAAGAGATCAAGCAATAGTAGTAGTAGTTCTGCAAATAATTAAGTAAAAATAAATTAAAGTGTGAAAATCGTGAGTTGCTCACCATTGATTTAGGAACAAGAGAGGAAGCAATATCCAAATAAATTATCAGTCACATATATTCCAAATGAATGTTGGAAGACAAAGTCTCTCCCTCCACTCCCAAAGATTCTGTTCTTCTTCTCTGACATTTTACAATACATACTCACAAATGATTTTAGTTTTTTTGGTATTGGATTATTCTTCTCCAGGACATCTTGAATTTTACAAAGATGTTTAATTATTTTTTCAGTAGTCATTTCTTCATCTAAGTCACGGGATTTTTTTCCCCCTGAAAATTTTAAGGTCCTTTGAAGAAAATCAAAACTGCATGAAATTATAGATATTCAACTTGACAATTAACAACTGATTTTTTTTTTATTTTTTAAATATTTCTGGTCTAGTCTTCTGTTTGTAGCTTGTGTAGTTTCCACTTTATTAAGTGATTTTGTTTTGTGAAAATATTGAATCTTTATACATTGCTCTAAAAATCAATCAAAAATAAAATTCTATCCTCTTCATAAGGATTTCTCTTTTCCCTTGCGTATCTTATTTTAAAACAGAGCTAAAAAAGTAGTTATTTCTTCATTTAACACTAGATGGAGATCGATTAACTCCTGAAGTCAGTTCCCAGGAGCTTTACACATTTTGTTGTTTTCAAGATTTTTTTCCACAGATAGTATAACTAAAGTATGGCTAAGTGAAGCATAACAGATTTTGTTTATTTACTTTATTTCCTCGTGAGCTTACATGTGTTGTGGTTTGAGCCAGCAGGCCTGAGAAACACCACACAGTCTTTCGCTCACCCCCCCACCTCCTCCCAGCTGGGATGGGGGAGAGAATTGAGAAATAAGACAGAACTCGTGGGTTGAGATAAAACTATTTACTAACAGAAAAGGAAAATAGAATAAAATAACAGTAATGATAATTATATACAAAACAAGTGATTGTACAAAACAATCGCTCACCGACCGCGGCCGATGCTTAGCCAATCCCCAAGCAAACGGGCCCTCCCAGCTTCCCTTCCTTATATTACATGATGTCATATGGTATGGAATATCCCTTTGGTCAGTTTGGGTCAGCTGCCCCATTTTTGTCCCCTCCCAGCTCCCTGCAGCCCCCCCCAGCCTCTTCACTCTCCTGGCAGAGACATGCAAATGTCCTTGGTTCTGTTCAATGCTGCTGGGCGTTATCAGCCTTGTTTTTCTTCTAGAATCAAAACACAGCTTTGTAGCAGACACTGAGAGAGAAAGTTTCAGTTAGAAACTAAGACAACATGATACGCCATTCTATGATGTAAAGTGGTAGTGTCTTTCTAACCTTCATTAGTATTTAGGAGTTCTCTGCTGAGCTCCTTGGAAATAAGTAATTATCTACTCAGAGCTGTCTCTTTAAAAAAAAAAATTCCTGAAAATCTGTATGTATAATTGTACCTTTCAAGCGTATCTAATTCTACTATGCTATGGTTCTAAACTAATAAATTCTATAAATAGTCAGCTTGAATTCTTAACTGTAATCCAGAAGGTATAATAACATCATTTTTCTTAATTGGAATTTTAATTAATAATATTAAACAATATTAAAACTTAAAATATGTGAAGAAGTAGAAAAATTTCTGTTCACTGGTGTGAGAATTGGCATGCAAATAACTTGTCTCACTTTGAAATGATTTCAGTTCTCCTTTGAGACATGTTTCCCCTGTGAAGTACAGAAAGGATTTCTTTGGGAAAGGGGGGATGGGATTCTCATGTTCGTGTTTTTCTTTTTTCTATTGTTGACTGTGGCTGACTGCCAGATGCCCACCAAGCTGCTCTCTCACTCAGCTTCCTCATTAAGATGAAGTGAAAATAAGATGGAAAAAATTGTGGGTCAAGATAAAGACAGGAAGATTACTCACCAATTATTGTAACGGGTAAAACAGGGTTGACTTGGGGAAAGGTAATTTAATTTATTGCTGATTAAAATAGATTTGGACAGTAAGAAACAGAAAAACTTAATGCAACACCTTTCTTTTTGCATAGTTCAACTTCACTCCTTCATTCCTGACTGCCCTATCTCCTTCACCCTGCTCAGATTAGCACAGGGAGGGGTAGTGGGACTGTGGTCTGTATATAACAGTTCCTCTCTGCAGATCCCAATGCACAGTATGGACCAATAGTCTCCCTGTTAGAGAAATCAGTACTTGGTCCATAGATCTTACTCCTATCTTTATTCAGGGAGTTGAATTCACAGGCTAGGTTGGAACATGACTTTTCTTTAGGGAAATTCATACACTGTTCTAATATTTGTAGCATCCTCTGAAGTTAAGTATTTAGATATCACATGGTAATGCAGCAAGCGATTCAATATATACATGGTGTTTACTCCACCGCAACCTCCTTAAGATGTTTCTATGAAAGATATGCTTTCTTTGGTAGTGTTGTTTATGTCTATGTATGCATTATATGCACTTCTGTGAGAGAATTCAGGTGAAAGAATTTGAAATTAGAATTTGAAATGACATTTAGCTCCTATGAATTTCATTCACTCTTTGAGAGCAGCCCCGAGAAAAGGAAGACCATATCAGAATGGAGTAGTTAAGGCCTCCCTGATTTAGCTCTGAGCTATCTTGTGTTTTTTCGTGGGTTACTATAACTCCATGATAAGATACCTACTTAGGTCTTGAAAGCTGTATATCTGTACTTAAACTGCTACTGAGGATAATTAAAGGATGAATGCATCCTCAGATATCCTCACAGATAGGGAGTAATGAAAAGAAAGTAAACAAAGCACCTTTACATCCTTCAAACTATTATTTGGCAAGGGACAAATGCAGAGACCAAACATCACAAAATGGTTTGAGTTGGAAGGGACTTTACAGATCATCTAGTTCCAAACTCTCTGCCATGAGCAGGAACACCTTTCATTAGATCAGGTTGCCCAGGCCCCCATCCAGGCTTGCCTTGAACATCTCCAGGGATGGGGCATCCATGACTTCACAGGTCAACCTGTTCCAGTGCACCATCATCCTCCCTCGTAGTGAAAAAATTCTCCCTTATATCTAATCTAAATCTATCTTCTTTTAGTTTAAAGCCATTATCTCTTGTTCTATCACTATGTGCCCTTGTAAAATGTCCGTCTCCAGTTTTCCTGTAGGCCCTCTTTAAGTACTGGAAGGCCACTATAGGGTCTTCACCAGGAGCCTTCCCTTCTCCAGGCTGAACAACCCTGACTCTCTCAGTCTGTCTTCTTAGTATTGGTGCTCCAGCCCTCTAACCATCTTCATGGCCTTACTCTGCACTCACTCCAACATGTCCATGTCCTTCCTATGTTGGGGGCCCCAGAGCTGAACACGGTACTATAGATGGAGTCTCAGGAGAACAGATTAGAAGAGAGGAATCACTTTCCTTATCTTGCTGGTCATGCTGCTTTTTATGCAGCCCAGGATATGGTTGGCTTTCTGGGCTGTAAGCACACATTACCATCTCATAGTGAGCTTCTTATCAACAGCAAGCCCAAGTCCTTCTTCTCAGGTCTGCTCTCAAGACATTCTCTGCCTAGCCTCTATTTGTATTTGGGCTTGCCCTGACCCAGGTGCAAGACCTTGAACTTGGCCTTATTGAATTTCATGATTTTTGCATGAGCCCACTTCTCAGAATCCCTCTGGATGGCATCCCATCCCTCCAGCATTTTGGCTGCACCACACAGGTTGGTGTTATTCGTATACTTGCTGAGCATGCATTCAACTCCACTGTCCATGTCACCAACAAAGACGTTAAATAGTACCAGTCGCAATACTTACCCCTGATGATTGCCACTCATCACTGATCTCCACCTGGACATCGAGACTTTGCTGCAACTCTTTGAGTATGAACATCCAGCCAAATCCTTATTCACGGAGTGATTCATCTATCAAATCCATGTCTCTCCTATTTAGAGAGGAGGATATCATGCAAGATAGTGTCAAATTCTTTGCAGGAGTCCAGGTAGATAGCATCAGTTCCTCTAATATTAGACTCCAGAAATTGTTATTGAAGTAACAATGTTTTGCTACTAGTTGTAAAACAGGTATTAAAAAAATAACAAAATAAAAAGAAGCTCTGTGACTTCAGAATTATGTGCCATCTCATCTGTGGCACAGGACATTTGTTAACAAACACTTCCTACTCAATGTAGTGTGTATATGTGTAATCAGATATACAAAGCAATGAGAAGTGAATTCTTAAACAGTGAATTGTTGAGATATGTCTGGAACATGACATGAAGCTAGGTATGCAAACATGCTTTCTTGCACATACATGGCTTGTTTCACCTGGATAACCGAGTTAACATCATAGTTGGCCTTATTAATGCATTTCTGAATGCTGATGGGCTTGAGTTAATGCTTGGTGTAAAATGGATGAGCTTCAGATGAATTTTAATTTTCATTGTCTAACAGTACCTTTCAAGCTGCTGATTTTAAGCCAGAACTGTTGGAGTAGATCATGAAATGTCCTTTTGCAAGTGCTTTAAAAACTTATGTTGGAGTCGTTAAGGAGAGACATGGCCTTGAAGAAATGCCACAGATTAATGAAACATCATAAATATTACCTAGACATGATACAACAATGACCCAAATCCATTAGCAGTATCTCAGTCTTTTCAGTAGTCTAGTAAAAGAAAACAAAAACACAAAACAATATTTTATTAAGGCAAGTCTTGATTTACAGTTATGCAGTTGTTGCAGTCTACACATTATCCAATTCACAGATATGAAGAGTATTGAAAATGCATTGTATCATATTTAGTGTTAGCATACTCACACAGAAAACTTATTTATTATCTGTTTGAAATAATGTATACATGCAAACAATGTGTATTAGTACTCTACTATTTTGTTGTTCTCTGAAGACTGCATGTATACATACAGTCCCCATTCTTTCATCATGAAATACACAAAAAAAGATCTTTGTGGGACAGTTTGAATCCTTGCTACACGTTACAGAGTAGTCTCTTAATTTTTACAGATTTTGTGTTTGAATCCTAGTTGCTGTAAACAACAGGAAGGTTTATAAACATCAATTATGTGAATATGATATGGAAAATATAAAACCACTGACTTAGATCCATTTGATATTAGTAAGAATCCCACATTTTCAAAAAGAAAACAGTATTTTCTAATAGTTATACATGCTTCTCTCATTTAACTATCTGCTACAAACTGAAGGATAACATTATATAGCATGATCTTTATATTATACCGGTCTATTACAATACAGTTTTCATGTTTCACCAGTTTTGTTCTGTGGGACCTTGTCTCATTGCATTTGTTCCCTGTACTTTACCTTGTTCTTCTTTCACATCTTAAAGACTTTCATTGAATCCAGTGCCTCTCGCCTTCACACCACCATTCTCGGTACAAAGAACTGCTTTTTAGTTGTTGATGCTTTGTCCTAACTTGTCCTTGGTACAACCTCTCTTGTGTGATCTTTATAACCAAAATTTGCAGAGCTGCTAAAAGGTAATAGACACATTATATCCTACCAGTCTCATAAATAATTTTAGTTTTAATGTAGGACAATGGGGAATAAAGGCATTTATTTGGCTATCAATTCAAACTCGCTACAGACTATTGATTAGATTGTCTTTACAAATGCTTTATGCAAACTATCCATGAACAGTCTTATAGGTGAGCATGGTTCTCCCAGGCCCAACAGAAGGAGTGCCTACATTCAAGCTTCTAAGTTCTTTCTCACTATCCTAATTATCAGCTTAGTGGCTGTTAGTGTAGTGGCTCTTTTTCAGTCTTTCATGCAGAATCTGTCCTATTTATATGAACAAAACTGGTAAAAGCGCATGACACTGGATGTCCGCGTTTGCTATAAGCATCCATTCTTTGCAGTCTAATAAACATGCAATTACTTTCAGAAGTTTTTTGCAAGATGTTTAACTCATAACCTGATGTTTATGGAACTCATTTGGGATGATGGTGAATGTATTTGCTCTTAGGTAATCCAGATCTTCTCTGTTGTACACAGAGTACCCTAACAGTCAGACTGTCTTGATACAATCTATGCTATTTGACTTGTTATTAATGGTTGGATTTTTTATAATTAAAATATTTAAGTAGATGACCTAATTCACATTGGTTTCCATTTTGTTGGCTAAGTTACTAAAAGAAATTAAGGGGCAAAGAAGTGTTTTAGCCTTGGGCTAACAAGAAGTTGTGCTTGTATAATTAATGACCTAGCAGATTAAAGAATTAATTAAATTAATTAGAATTGTATATGCATCTCTTGCTGTGTTTCTGTCTATATATAGAAAGTTGTTTTTTTCCTATAATTAACTAATAGCAAATTATTTTTTGATTACTTTTGAATAGAAATCTCTCGACAAAGACTGATGAACAGCAGGGAACAACATAGCAATGTGGATTTTTCTAGCAGAATCAAATCACCAGAAATATAAAACTGAATCTGACACTGAAAAGTAGTAAAACTAAGGATTCATAAGGAAAGTGGTGAAAATAAGACATTTGTGAATTTAGCCAAATGCACTGAAAGAATGAGATTAAGAAACCTGAATTGTGATGAGAAGATAAATGAAAATAAGAAAGGAAATAATTGTGTTGCAAAATGAAAAAGTAAGTTAGAATTAAAACATAGAAATCCACCCAATGTCAATATTTTGTCAAAGAAGAAACATTCTGCATTAGTTAGAATAACAAGAGAGTCTGCCTCTTTGTCTTTTGATCAGCTTTCTGCACAGCTATCTTAGCAAAGATGGAAGTATATTCTGAGTTCATAAAATCTGGACCTGTTATGCTTCATACTCTTTGCCATTTGTTTAAGAGTCTATGCTGTGATAAACTCAAGTTATTTTTGAACGTTTTATTATTTTTTTTTTTGCTTTGAGTTCTTTCACTCCTCTCTCTAACACTACAAAGTTTAACAATTTTGTGGCTAATCAAGAAGGAAGTTGAGATATACAGTGCCTTAATACATATTGATAATTGATTATAATTCATTAACTGAATTACTAGGAAATCAGGATGCTTCTTTTAAATTCAGATAATATCAGATCAAAGGAAGTATCTTTCTAAGGCTACATTTCTCTTCCTTAGACAAACAGACATAAATAGCATCCAGAGTCAATGGCAGGGAAAGAAGTGTTAGATAATGTTTCATTTCATCTTAAGATACAGATCATAGGTTTAAGAAATGCACAATGAATCAGGAGATGTCTAGATCTCTTTGTAGATCGAATGTGAAGATTAGAGTATATGACTGATTACTGGTAGATGGATAAACTTAGGCTAATATTATCCAAACATACCATCAAAGTTAAAGTGATTTCAGAGGCTTCTCCTGCTTTCACCTCCTTGTATCACATGTCCGTTATCAACAGTGTATATGCATTTTGTGATGTGGTCATGTTAACAAATATGCTGATTCTATGAATACAAACAGGCTTTTCTGTCTTGTCCCCCTCTCTCACCAAGCTCCTATCAGTTTAAGTGTTTATACCAACTTGAATGACTCTTGCATGGACAGTTTCTATGGATAAAATGACTGCATTTTAGAAAGCAGAAATCAGGTGACATGAACGATGTCTTTATCTTATAACTTTGTATTTCAGTTTCCCGTATTTACGATGGGAATGGTATATTCCTGTATCTCATAGACATTTGAAGTAAAATTATAAAAATAGTCAAATAGTGAAATAGGGCACATATCATAATGAAAAGAAATAACAATAATAAAAAACTCTGAAACAGAGCAAAAGAGAACTTTAAAGCACTTGGCTATAGTGTTAATATTGATGCTCTTTCAAATCCTGACTTGTCAGGAGATTGCTGGGGTGCAGACCTTCCTACTCTGCATCTGCATGCAAACCATGGAGCACTTTATCCTGATCTGGTCCTCACCAGGGGCCATCTCAAACCTTCTCCTCTCCTTCTGTTCTGTGCTTCCAGATTTCTTTATGACAAAAATTAAAATCAGGAATGAGAAATAAGACAGGAAGGCTGCAATCTACCTTGATATGAGGTTGAAATACAGTTAAAGCATGGACGTAAAGCCAAGTCTTTTGCACAGTGAGTTCAAGTTCTGTAACTGATTTCAGTAAACCTTGTTGCTGCGCTCTGAATTACAAAGATTATTTTTCTGATTGAGGCTTTGTTTAGACCCAGTTGAGTCTTCAGTGTGTTGGAATGTGTATTATTCTGTGATCACAGAATAATAGAATGGCTTGGGTTGAGATTACCTCAGAGATTACCTATTTCACCTAGATGAATTTTATAAATTATTTATTTCACACTAGACCTTTTACTGCCCATTATCTTAAAATTTATTTTATATGACAATTCCATATCACATGGATCACATGGCCTTGAACACCTCCAGGGATGGGGCATCTACAACATCTCTGGGCAGCCTGTGCCAGTGACTCACCACTCTCTCAGTGAAAAATTTCCCTGTGACACCTAATCTAAATCTCCCTCTTTCAGTTTAAAATCATTACCCCTTGTCGTATTACTACCCGCCTGTGTAAAAAGGTGGTTTCCTTCCTGTTTATAAGCTCCCTTTAATTACTGGAAAGCTGCAATGAGGTCTCCTTGGAGACTTCTCCAGGCTGAACAAGCCCAGCTTTTTCTGCCTGTCTTCATAGGAGATGTGTTCCACCCCTCTGATCATCTTTGTGGCCCTCCTCTGGACCCACTCTAACAGCTCCACATCTTTCTTGTGCTGGGAGTCCCAGACCTGGATGCAGTACTCAAGGTGGATCCTCATGAGGGCAGAGTAGAGAAGG
>WBMW01002684.1:0-10169 GCA_013396635.1 Penelope pileata | reverse complement strand
GGGGGGGAAGTAGCTTTATTAAAATAAACAAAGCTCAAAAAACTTCACTAAAATTATTCTAGGTTTTTTAGATCTTCACTATTTGTCCATATTGTATACAATTAATATTTGAATAAACAGAATGAAAAGTGAGTGTAATAAGGTACCAAAATTAGACTTTTCGTATTCCTTTGCCAAAATGACAAAGTAAATGATAAAGTAAGGAAAGTATAATTTTTAATATTCTAGCTATGTTTCTATGAATCTAAATTGAAACCCCAGCATTTAAGAATTTTAGAATATTTTTTTTGCCTAGGAAACAATACAGGAAGTAAAGCTAAACATTTTCTCTTTCTCTTTTAGGATCATTTCTTCTTTTTTATAATTCTTTAGTTACAGTACCAACTGACTCAGGGTATAGCTGTGACAGGACAGGGGGAAATGGTTTCAAAATAGAGGGAAATTTAGACTGGATATAAGGAAAAACTTTTTTACAGTAAGGGTGGTGAAGCACTGGAACAGATTGCTCAGAGATGCGCTGGCTATCATGTCCATGGAGACACTCAAGATCAGTCTGGCCTGGGTTCCAAGTAACCTGATCTAATTGTGAACGTCCCTGTTCATTGAAGGGGAGTTAGATAATGATGAACAGACATTACTGTTTACTTTGCTTACTAGCCATTACTCCATACTGATATATATATATATTTCATTTTTGTTTGGTGGTTAGACAACAGGGAGGAAGGCTGCCTGTCTGATGATCACTACTGGATGTGAAACTTTTCCATATCCTTCCTACTGGATGGAACATTTTCTAGCACTTTTGTAGTAGAATTGATTTTAGTCAGCTCTACCTCATCCAGAATCTGAAGAACTGACTATTTTTGCATACAGCTTCTTAGATTTTCTTATTTTCCAATTTGTTAAAATCAGTTTGAATTCTAACCCTCTCTTTAACGTACCCAAAATGTACTCATTTCATTCAATCTGGAAATATAATGTTCTTTCTCATTCAGTCATTAATGCAACTATTGATTCAAATCTGTAGAGTATTGTTATTTTTAGGTTTAGTTTCCTTAATATTGAAACTGAGAATCAGAGCATCTGAAAAATATATTAGAATTTACTCATAGGCTAATATTACATTATTCAAGGCAATTAGAATAGATTTGTAAAGTGAACCAGCTGGTGCTTAGGACCAAGAATCTACATTATACACATTTCAGAAGTCCCTTTGGACCAGTTTTAGGTTTGTTCTACGGACTGAATATCCAGTAATAGAGCTCACAACTGCACTCCTGGAGAATTTCGTACAGCTTATTTTTATGTGAAAGAAATTTGATTCACTCCAAAAGCACTCTAGAATGTGGGCAAGACTTGGAGGTATAAGTGGTCATGACTAGGAGTTTTTTCAAAAGCATGCTTGTACTTGCTCCAAAATGCTAATGTAGAAATATCCATGTGGAGCACAGAGGGCAAATGAGAGCTTAAAGTAGAATAGTTTATCCAATAGCAATCAGTTTTTGGTGAGGCCAAAAACTTGAGAAGTGTTCTTCTGACGAAATGTGTTAATGCTAATTTCTTGAAATATTCTTCCTGTCTGAGTGTTTATACTTTGAAGATCATCTCTTTGCTTCATACTAAATTTCATTTCAGTGATTTGCTGTAAGGAATATCTGCTGTTGCTTGAAGGAGCATCCTGCCACACTCCCTCAAAACTTGCACAACTGTCTGCGTCAGCTGTGTGTTGGACTGTGCGGCAACTTCTGTCACAATCACAGACCTATGTTGTCATAGCTCAGAGACCATGGCATGGAGAGCAGCAGTATTGTCAAACTATTGCTCTGGCTGTTCTGTGTACAGGAGTACTAAGCTTTCTGTAGAATTAAGGTGTGTAAGTAAATCACAGAATCACAGAATCACAGAATCACAGAATTGAAAGGGTTGGAAGGGACCTCGAGAGATCATTGAGTCCAACCCCCCTGCCAGAGCAGGTTCCCTACTGCAGGTTGCACAGGTAGGCATCCAGGCGGGTCTTGAATATCTCCAGGGAAGGAGACTCCACAAGCTCCCTGGGCAGCCTGTTCCAGTGCTCCGCCACCTGCACCATGAAGTTCTTACACATGTTGGTGCGGTACTTCCTGTGTTCCAGTTTAAGGCCATTGCCCCTTGTCCTGTCCCCACTGACCACTGAAAAGAGATTCCCCACATCCATTTGCTTCCTGCACCTAAGATATTTATAAACATTGATCAGGTCCCCTCTCAGCCTTCTCTTCTCAAGGTTGAATAATAATAATAACAACCAAAAATCCACAATATGAAGGAAAGCATATAGTACACATTTTTGGCATCTTACTTTGGGAAGTTCAGATTTTGTAACCCTCCTGTCTTTTTCAATAATTATTTTAAACTGTCTCCCTTCATTTTTTTTTTTTTTCATTTATTTGGTTTGGTTTGCTTTATTTTATTTCTGGAAGGATTTCTCATTGATCCTGAAGATTTCTTTATTTTTTTATATGACTCAGACTTCAGCATTTACTATTTATTTAATGATTTTTGGAATAAGTTTTTACTTACTGCTTCTTTTATTCTTCATCAGTTTTCCTTCAGAGGAATAAATTCAGTAAATCAACATCTCATTGAGCTCCTTCCAACCCCTACAATTCTGTGATTCTGTGATTCTCTTAAAGGATATAAATATATTAATTGTTGCTATAAACAATAATAGAATTAATTAAGTCTTCAAAATAAAGGAGGAATAATATCTTGCCTTTAAATAACTGTTATTACATTAATAATAATGACAACAACATTTTACATCGTCAAAGCACTCTGCTAATTAATTCTCACATGAGTTCTGTGAATTCTTTCTACAGTGTTAATACTATCATAAAATTTTTCTAGCTAACACATGATAAGAATCATAATAGGAATTTAGGCACTAAGAATCTCTTCAGATAGAAAAATTAGTCAATACTGCTCTTCACAAAAGTCCCACCTAGCCTTGCAGTACATAAGGTCTCTAGCTATCTACATTTGTGCTGGTAATATTGGTAGTATAGCCAGATATTGGCTAAACTTCGGCAGCAGAGGTAGTAGCAAGTAGTTGTCTGTTCCACTACTCTGCCTGTTACCATCTGAATGTTTCTTTTCCTCATCTTTTGAAGTTGAAAAATTGCTCTTAATTAGCAACTAGTTTTAGCTGTCATTCGTTCTCAGTTGTAACTTTAGGAGCTATATTAGACACATGGTCTATTCATACAAATTTAACCAGCCACAGCAAATAGTTCGTCATAAAGTTTTAGTAATGTACACAGGTATAATTGCCTAAAACCTGAAGACAGTTAAATTTCTGTGTATTTTTCTAAAAGGAGCTAGCTTCAATCTTTTGCTATGACAACCAGAATACACTAGCTATTAAGATCTTATACTGAAACTTTCTGTGACATAATTAATGGACAAGTTAATGAAGAGTAAGAATACAGATCTTCTTCAATGTTCTAACTAGTGAAAGAGGTAATTATTTTCACAATCAATGCATTTCTCTGTCTATTAGTTAATTCTTTCAAGAGTACCTTGACTTCTGCTATTAAGCTTTTTTAAGGCTTCTGAAAATATGGTGTTGCAGCAAATGACCCTTACCAAAACTAAAGCTCTCTCTGAGTCTAGCTAAAATGTAGAAAAATTATTACTTACTTCCTAAAATTAATTGACTTCATGCAAATGTTATATCTGTGTGTTTCTGTCTTGCACCCTGAGAAATTTGAATTATATATATTCAAGTATAAAGGACTGTATCAGAAGTCATCAACATGACTAAAAATCAGCCATGATCAGATTGAGAACTTGAGGGTTATAATTAAGTGCTGGACCAAAAAAAAAATGGACATCTGGTGCTCAGGGTCTGCTACAGGCCTTCTGATCAACAGGAGCCTGCGGATGAAGCCTTCTTGCTTCAGCTACAAAAAGCATCATGCTCACAGACTCTCATCCTGATGGAGGATTTCAGCCACTCAGATGTCTTCTGGGAAAGCAACACAAAAGTCTACAAGCAATCCAGGAGACTCCCAAAGTCAATTGAGGATAACTTCCTGGTTCGGATATTAGACAAATCCTCCAGAGGAGAAGCATTACTGGACCTGGTTCTTACCAATGCAGAGGAGATTATTAAGGAGGTTAAGGCTGGAGGCAGTCTGGGCTGTGGCAACTGTGCCCTCATTGAATTTGCAACCTTGAGGATAATGCAAAGGGCAGTCAGGACCCTGAATGCAAAATTTTGTCTAAGGAATTATTGGATGGGATCTCCTGGGAACTTAGAGTCCTTAGAGGCAAAGGAATGAAACAGAGCTGGCAGCTCTTTAAGGACAACTTTCCATCCTCCAACATAAGAAATCAAGCAGAGGAAGCAAGAAACTAGCATGACTGAGAAAGGACCTGCTAGTTAAACCGAGGGATAAGAAAGAAATGTACAGGCAATGGAAGAAGGGATATGTGGCCTGAGAAGAATATAGGAGTGCTGTCCGGATGTGTAGTACTGGCATCAGGAAAGCCAAAGCACAGATGGAACTGAACTTGGAAAGGGATGTGAAAAATAATGAGAATGGTTTCTTTGGATGCATTGGTCAGAAGAGAAAGGCCAGAGAGAGTGTACCCGCTCTGAAAAATGAGAAGGGAGAAATGTCAACAATGGACACGGAGAAGGCTGAGGTACACAACTCAATGTGTTTTTTGCCTCTGTTTTCACTGTCAGTCAGACTTCCCACACCTCTCGTGTCCTTGAACCTCTAGGCAGGGTCTGGGGGAGCAGAATTCCTCTCATTTTAAGAAAAAAACAAGCTTAAGACCAGCTCATGAGACTAAATGTGTACAAGTCTATGGGGCCAGATGGCATGCCATCCAGGGACCTGAAGGAATTGGCTGATGTGGTTGCCAAGCCACTCTTCATCATATTTGAAAAGTCATGACTGTCAGGCAGAGTCCCTGGTGACTGGAAAAATGGAAACATCTCTCACATTTTTAGGAAAGGGAGAAAGGAAGACCTCGGAAACTATGGGCAAATGAGTCACACGTCTGTGCCTGGGAAGATCCATGATAGCTATCAAAACTTCACCAATGGCAGATCATGCCTCACCAATCTGGTGGCCTTCTATGATGGAGTGAAGGCATCACTAGACAAAGGAAGAGCAACCAGTGTCATCTACCTAGATATATGAAGGCCTTTGGCATGGTCGCACACCACATTCTCATCTCTAAATTGGAAAGATATGGATTTGAAGGGCAAGCTGTTCAGTGGATAAGAAACTGGTTGGTAGGTCACAGACAGAATGTTGTGATTGAAAGCTGTATGTCCAGATGGAGGCCAGTGATGAGGGGTTTCTGCCAGGGGTCAGTCTTGGGAATGGTTCTCTTTAATATCTTTATCAATGGCCTAGACAGTGGGACTGAGTGCACCCTCAACAAATTTGCTAATGACACCAAGCTGAGTGATGCAGTTGACACAAAAGAAGGAAGGGATGCCATCCAGTGGGACCTGGGCAAGCTTGAAAAGTGGGCCTATGAGAGCCTAATGAGGTTCAACAAGACCGAGTGCAAGGTGCTGCACTTGGGTCAGAGTAATTCCAGATATGCATAGAAACAATAACTCATTGAGAGCAGTGCTGATGAATGAAAAGCTTGACACAAGCCAACAGTGTGCGCTTGCGGCCTGGGAGGCCAACTGTACCCTGGGCTGCATCAAAAGAGGGGCGGCCAGCAGAGAGAGGGAGGTGATTGTCCCTCCTCTACTCTGCCCTTGTAAGGCCTCATCTGGAGCACTGCATTCAGGCTGGGGCCCCAGCAAAAGAAAGACATGGAGTTGTTGGAGTGGATCCAAAGGGGGGCCACAAAGATTATCAGAGGGCTGGAGAACCTCTTCTAAGAAAAGCTGAAGGAGCTGGGCTTGTTCAGCCTGGAGAAGAGCAGACTCTCGGGAGACCTCATTGTGGCCTTCCAACACTTAAAGGGAGCTTATAATCTGGAGACAGACTGAGTTTCTACATTGGCAGATAATGTTAAGACAAGGAGGAATGGTTTCAAACTAAAAGAGTGAAGATTTAGATTAAATATTAAGAGGAAATTTTTTACTCAAAGGATAGTGAGGCACTGGAACAGGTTGCTCCAAGAAGATGTGGATGCCCTATCCCTGAAGATGTTCAAGGCCAGGTTGGATGGGGCCCTGGGCAACCTGATCTAGAGGCTTGCAACCCTGTCCGTGGCAGGAGAGTTGCAATGGAATGATCTTTAAGGTCCCTTCCAACCTAAGCCATTCTATGATTCTATGAACATGAAGTGTTCCAGTGACTCCAATAAAAACGGAATTTTGGAACTAACATTTCAAAATGTATTTGGACATCTTACTTGTTGGAAAATTTAAACTCTAAGTGAAGTACCTTGAAACTCCTTTCGGATTTTAAAGTCTTTTGATTCTATGTCATCTGCTGTCAATTGATCAAGAATAGGACACACTGATCAGAGTGTGACTGCAACTCTGCTACTGTGATAGAACTGCCTTGTTAAAAACAGTATATAATTAAGGTTTATAACTTGAAAGATTAGTCTTTTTACTATCCTTTTAATATTTCTTTATTAATCTCTATAAACCTAATAATTGTTATTTTCTAGGCTAAGCATATGAAAAATCCCTGCATGCAATTCTTACATACCATTCTATAAAAACCAGGGAACCAGATCATGAATTTAATCATATTACCTTCTTTCAAGTCCAGGAAGCTTTGTCTCACATACTTTTTAAAACAATGAGCATAAATAGGACAAGGAAGCTGAGCACTTTTTAATAAAATAGATAATTTTAAAAAACAGAAAGTGAAAAAGTAAATTAAGGCATTATTTAGAGAAAAATAATAGCTTTATATTACTACTTGAATCCCTTTTTAAGGAATCAGCTGAGAACTTGCAATTTCAATTCCCCCAAAAGTGAAAGAATTGCTGAAAACTTCTACCTTTGTAGTGTTTCAATGTAAAACCTACCATAGTTGTGGTGCTGATTCAAAACAGATTTTTAACACAGTTTTTTCCTATTTACTCAGTGTTTATGACATATATTTCAAACCTACTATTTTTTGAGGCCACAAAGGATTTGAATTTTCACTCTCTTAAAGAATGACTTTGTTCTAGTTTGGTTTTTTTTTGTTGTTGTTGCTCTAATAAAAGCTGCCTTAACAGGCTGGAGGCTTTTGGTTTACTTCAGCATATGTCTGAGAAATTTGTGACAGTCCCTTCTTGTAGTTCTAATTCATTGTGCCAGAAACAGTCCTATAATCATGATCATAAAAACAAAAAGGAATGTAAAAGTGAACTCCATCGCTCAACTAATCCAATTTGGATCTAATTGGATACAAAACTGATTTCAGCTGTAGCAATAGTTGTAGTATTTCTACAGGCCTCTCACAACAAACCAATGTTTGTTGAATCCTATGATCTAATAGGGAGCAGATAAAGAGTCACAGGAAGCATAATTTAAATAAAAAATAATGCTAGAGTGGTGTTATGTTACAGATCTTTATTCTTGCTTAAACATAGGGTATTCGTATTTGTCTTTTTCCCTTCAGAGTTATGACATCATCATTTGATTTGGTCTAATCTGACCATTATTGTTATAACTGTGTTTTAAATGTCATTTTCAATAAAACCTGCCTTTAATTTTGTTTTTCTTGGATGTTATTGGATACCGTTTATCTGTGATTTTGGAGAAGCTTGCATGCTAGCTGTATCCAACAGTAATGATGGTTATGCACCAAGAAGTACTTTTTAATTAATATGGAATGCAACGTAAGTGGAAATTAAATGTCTGAATCTAATGCTTAATCACACTGTATCTAAGCTTTACTTTAATGTTATGTTTATTTAAAAGAAAAGAATTAAATTTTCTGACTCTCACTAAAGAATATCAAGATACTATCAAGCAAACGGAAAAGAATGACAATCACTATTTTTAACGTAATAGCTGAAGAAGAAAAACACAACTCTAGTCATTCCTGAATCTATTTACTCAAAAGTAAATACATTATCCTGTGAACAAGATAGATTAATTACCTTTTTGTTCTGGAAAGTTAGAAAATTACCTTTCTCCTCTCTTTTACAAAAGTCCCAGGTGGATGACTCTCTGTGCAATCATGAACCTGTGTCTTTACCTATGTAATGCGCTAAAGGACAAGATTTCTGAATTGTTACATTGTCTGCTACTTTCCTAACAGTAAGAGGATAAAACCTGTTCTCTGTCCTTGATGAAATAATTTCTAGGTCTTCTCATTTCACATGTGAAATTCACATATCTAATTCCACCTGGGCATCCTCTATGAATTTTTAGTACTTCATGTACCATGAGCACTTTTAGTCTACCTTTGCCTTGTAACTAAACTTGGCAAAGCACTGAAAGGTCATATTGTTCTCCATAGTATTCAAAGGAAGAGAATCATCACCATCTTATTACGAAAGAACAATCCACGCTTCTCACATCAAGAAAAAGTTATATCACAGGATCACAGAATAGTTGAGGTCAGAAGGGACCTCTGGAGATCACCTGGTCCAAACCCTCCGCTCAAGCAGGGTCGCCTACTCTCTCAGCCTCTCCTTATAAGAGAGGTGCTCCATCCCTTTGACCATCTTGGTGGCTCTATGTTGGACTCTTGCCAGTGTATTCAGATCTCTCTTGTACTGGAAAAGCCAAAGATGGAGGTTCTTTTAGTTATGAATAAAATGTTTATTATTCAAAGATGACTGACATTTAAAATATTTTTTTCTCAGCAATATGCTTATGCCTAGATGGATATCTATTAGTTAGGTGCAATTAATTTGAATGATATTTTGAAGAACCCACCTTCTTGTTTGTATTGTGCATTACATATATTGCACATGATTTTTAACTCCAGCCTGTAACTTTCACTCCAATGGTTTTTAAAAGAGATTCCATACGGTAACCCTTTTACCCCTTTTACAGCACTTTGTTATCCAAATACAGCTCGCACTCTCTTCTGACACTGTCTCTAAGACAAGAATTATTAAATTTTTCACGATACTGTTGTGCAATTTATGTTACGTCTTTCCCACTTTCCACTATCAGATCCAAACAACATTAATTTAACTACTGCAATATCTATTATCACTAGTATCACTATATGATATATATCTACATCTAAATAATGGTGTACAAAGCTTGATGAGTTTTCTTAGCAAAGAATTCATCTTGCTTCAATATCTCAGAAGTCCTAGAGGCGTTTACATATTAGTAAGAGAAAAAACCCAAAACTGAAAAACTGAGAAATGGCTGACTGGCAGAGTGCAGAGGATTGTGATCAGTGGCATAGAGTTCAGTTGGAGGCTTGTAACTAGTGATGTTCCCCAGGAGTTGGTGATGGGCCTGATCTTATTCAACATCTTCATCAATGATCTGGATGAAGGGACAGTGTCCACCCACAGCAAGTTCGCTGATGAAACAAAGATGGGAGGAGTGGCTGACACACCAGAAGGCTGTGCTGCCATTCAACAAGACCTGGCCAGGCTGGAGAACTGGACAGAGAGAGGAACCTGATGAGAGATAGTGTAGAGTCTTGAACCTGGGAAGAAATAACCACATGCATCAGTACAGGTTAGGGGCTGACTTGCAAGAGAGGAGCTCTGCAGAGAAGATCATGGGGGTCCTGGTGGACAACAGGTTGGCCATTAGCCACCATTGTGCCCTGGTGGTCGAGAAGGCCAAAGGGATCCTGGGGTGCATTAAAAAGAGCATGGGCAGCAGGTTGAGGGAGATGATCCTCCCTCTCTACTCTGCTCTGGTGAGGCCACATCCAGAATACTGTGTCCAGTTCTGAGCTCTCCAGTATAAAAAAGGCAGTGACCTGCTGGAAAGACTCCAGCGGAGGGCCACAAAGATAATAAAGGGCGTGGGGCATCTCCCTTATGAGGAGAGGCTGGGTCTGTTCAGCCTGGAGAAGACTGAGAGGTGATCTGATTAATGTTTATAAATGTCTAAAGTATGGGAGGTAAATGGATGGGGTCAGGCTCTTTTCAGTGGTGTGCAGTGATAGGACAAGTGGCAATGGCCAAAAACTGAAACGTAGGAAGTTCCACACAAACGTGTAAGAACTTCTTTGTAGTAAGGGTGACAGCACTTGTGAGAGACTGTTTTGGAATCT
>WBMW01002680.1:14403-24551 GCA_013396635.1 Penelope pileata | reverse complement strand
GACCATGTAAAAAAGTTGCTCTCTCTCCTGATTGTAAGCTTCTTTCATAGAGCAAATACTGTTAGCTTTGCATTAACTACAAAGACTGAAGTAGAACAGACTTTCATTTTGAATATTTGCTCTTACATCAAATTTTTGGTTTAAGTTTGTTGCACTCAAAAGATTAAATAGCTGTCAAAAACTCTGTTCTGATAAAAAATGAGATCATATACATTCCATCCACCACAACAAAAAGGAATTGAAAACTGTATAAAAATACTGCTAGCATGATTTTAATGTTATCAGTATTTAATAGGAGCATAATGAATACAAATCAAAATGAACACATTTAACCTCCAAAATCCGATGTAATGTAATGTAAATTACACACTGTAATGTAAAAACACTTTGAATTACACTCTCAGGATCTGTTAGACTGGCTTTGCCTTCTTTACAATAGAAGTCTGTGTCTATCTGCCCACTTGCCCACAACCAGGAATTTCAACCCTGAGACTTGTGCAAGCTCTCTGCAAACTGCATGCAAAGGGGCTCCTATGCACTGAAAAGCACGAGAAGAAAGCAGGCTGTGCAGTGAGACAAGCAGTTCCAATTCATCCAAGACGAAATGCACTACCTCTAGGAATGATCCATTTTATTTTTTTTTCCAATTGTGTCACGTATTTCCACCAGAACAGTTCATCCTGTGACAGTCTGAACTTGGTCTCAGTTGCAGGACCAACAACATCTACGTGAGATGTAATCTTCTAGCAGTAAGCCACGTTACAGTCAGAGCAGAGACACAAACTAGAACTTACTCCTTAAATTATGATTAGATTAGGTTTTGTCAGTTGTTCCTTCAGAGTCATATCAGTGAGAATGTCTGAAAATTGATGTGACACCTGCATTGCTCAGCCATTGGGAAGCACACGTTCTATTAGGTTTTGAATCAAGCCTCCAGCAACTCACTGCTCTCAAATTCAAGTATCAGATTTTACTTACAATGTTTAGGCAGGGTCAGGGTCGGATAATGAACATAATGTGCAACTTAAAATGTTTTCTATGCTTTTTGAAGTCTAACCAAGGAAGATATAAAGTAGCAATTACATTAAACATGATAAGTTCTGTGTTATTATAATCAATCTGTTCACGAAATGTACATCAGACCTTTGTTTCCAACCTTTTTCTTTGTTTAAACTTGGAAGTGCTGAAGTTTCCAGCACTGGTGCTGTAACACAAAATGGAAAATTGAATAACCAACAGCTTAATCTAATTGGATGCATGTAAATTCAGTGCAATTCATGTTCTGGTCTAATTGGTGACCTACTTCCATTCATATCTTTGTAACGCTCTAAGAATCTGAGAAACACAAACAGAGGATCTGCCTGAGCAAATCAAGTCAACACTGTTATCAGCTCAGAGCCCTGCCCCTACCAATGGGAAAGAGTTGGTTGCTCTCATGAAGTACAAGGCAATGCACAGAAGATAGCTATAAAATATGCTTTTTCACAATCTAAACAGTTAAATTCTAGTTTATATTCTACACAATAGATTTCTAGTTCCTCTCAGAAAGGTAGTGTTGTTTTTTCCTTGCTTACTTGTGTGAAATAACCCCTGGACAAAAGATTACCCCCACAAGAAAATTTTAAGTAAAGCAAAGTATAATATTCTCACCTCCTAAAGCATACAGTAATTCCAAAGCTTGCACCATTGATTGTGCAGGAGGTGGCTGTGGAAAAACAAAACATGAATTGTTCAAAGTTATCATCACAGAACTCATGAGTTTTCAAAAAATTCTTAGATCTTCCACAAAATCATTACATTCTATCTGTCTTTTTACTTCTGCAAAATGAAGAGTTCTCAGACCCTTCCTGTCAGCCTTCCATTGACCACCAGTGCTCCAAGTCAAAACCATCTCAACAGGCTTAGCATGATCCCTATGGCACTCTGAAGATCCCATCAGCATACAGAAATAGGCCAAGCTATAAAAAGCAAAGTTTCTTTGTCCAAAAGTAATCATCATATCAATTACTTTTCAACTTTCTCTTCTTATGCTATCAAACTAGCTAGAAACTTAACAGAAATCGTAGTGGTCTTTTTAATAAGATGGTTGAGAATAGGTTTAATTCCATAGGTATTTGTTTTCCCCACAAATTCAGTGCAAAGCTACTAGCTAGTTTCACAGAATCTCAAAGTTTTTCTTCCCAACTTCTCAACACTTCCAACAGCAACATTGTATGTGCCACACACATTACTTGCACTAGTTGATACCCAAAAAGATACTTTGCTGCCTGACAGTGGTCAATGAGGTATCATTCCCAAATTAGCAGGGCAATAGCTACTGCTTACTGGATCTATGGGTACCAACAAGCCACCTAGTGATTGCTGTTGGCACTAGAGGAAGATGACAGACTCCCTTGCCTACGACTCACCGAAAGAAAGGGGAACCTGAGCACGTTGTCAATTCCCAAAGCCTTCAGCTGCAAGATGACAGGTGCAAGGTTACTGCGCTGCATCTCAGGAACAGTGGACTTGGGCAACTTCTCATAGTCTTCCTCTGTCGCAGGAAAAAACAGAGCTATTTGGGATTAGGTTTCAACTATTCCTGTGTGCAAGTCATCATGATAAAACTGTACCCATTTCAAGCTAAAACTATCGACTATGAACACTTAACAGGTGTCAGAAGAACTAACTCAAAGATGACATTTCCCCAATTACTGTATTTTAAGTTACTTTAATGTGAAAATCCTACATTTATCTACACTTGTGATTTCAAATTGAAATCTAAACTCTTCACAAATCTGGAAACACTTTTTCTTCTAACAGTTCGATGTTTTTGAATATAAAAGGTAGTGTGTAATAGCATATAAATAATTGTTTAAGACAGCAGACAAATTCCAAATCAAGACAAGAAATACACTATTTTTACCCAATTATTTTAATTTTCAGATAGAACCTTCCTCTATCTCCAGTCTCTCTCAGACCTTCACTAAGACAAAGACTGTACCTTTTCTCTACTTTGGTCCATCCAGTGCACCTTGTATTTATTTTCTGTAATGTTTCTTAAAGCACTCATCGTTAGGTCAGCTCTGGGACACACAACAGTAACTTAAGTGTAATCAAGGAAGAGATTGTGTTGACAGGAACACTAACAACACAAGGACTGACTAATCCTGAGACTTGGCATCATCATAGCCACCTACAGAGCTGAGGTGTTCACTGCTATCTCATATGCCTTAAGAGAACAATGCTAGATTTGAATTCTTAAACAAAGCTCTAAAATAACAAACAGAAAATAACTAGCAAAAAGATAACTGGCAAAAAATGTATTTTTATTTATTGTATGTTATATCAGCAATTGCTCTGCAACACAGCCAAAGACCTACGCTGTGAAATACAAGCACATCTCACACAGATGTGTGTTAACCCTGTCACCCAAACCCAACAGCAAATTATTAATCTCAACAGCCTAAGCATTTGCTTTAGTCTGCAGGCTCTCATAGTCCATGAAAACATCTGCTAAATTTAAAATAAGAGCAATCACTTTCACTCTGGATTCTTCACTGGATGCACAAATTTAGGGAATAAGCCATGTTTTTGTTTAACAAGGCAACTGCTGGCAAGCATATGGACTTTTTGAAAAGATATGCTTGATCTCTCCAAGTCTCAAAGCTCCAATAAAACCAGAGGGCACCTGAGGCACACAAGCAACTGCAGTGCTCACCTGTAAAGCTTTTTCCTGTTAAGCAGCCAAGAACAGAGACAGTTGCATTGCAACATTCTGAACATTGCCAAGAGGCTGACAGGTTCATTTGAAACAATTATTTTTGTACACTGACAGCCTCAATATTTCAAGGCAGCATTTGGGGTTGGCACCTATTGCCATGGAGACCACATAAGGACGGTTTCCTCTACAGTCTGACAGATGGCCCCAATCCTTTGCTAGTCCCACAGAGACTTTAGTCATGGAAGTGTGTCACAGGCAGAAATTACAAATCAAAGCAAGTCTTCGGAATCCAAAATCACTGAAAGGCAAAATTCTTTGCAGACTTGCCACTCTGAAAGTTGCATTGACATTGCGGGTTTGTAATTGCTGATAATCTCATTGCACCCTCCCTGCCCAGTTTGTATTTCTGTTTCACAAAAGGATTCAGTTTCCAGTGCTTAGCAGGTATGAACAATGCATTTTTAAATATGCTGAATAACAAAGGGAGATTTCTACTTCTTGCTGAAAGAAGAAAAGGCAGTTTTGTTCTCCTTAGGCTGATGCTAAAAACACTGTAAAACAAAATGCAAGCTCTCCTTCCCAACACATCCCATTACTGACCTGTATAAAGCCTGTAACACTTCCCAGAGCGGTTCCGGCCTGCACGTCCTGCTCTCTGATTAGCTGAGGCTTTAGACACTGGTACCACCACAAGGCATTCGATGGCTGTTTTTGGATTATAGGCCCGGAGCTTCACAAACCCACAATCAATTACGAATGAAATTCCATGAATTGTGATAGAAGCCTCAGCGACGTTGGTGGCTACTATCACCTGCAGATATGGACACAACAAGGATTCTGTGAACTCCCCAGGCTCCATTACACCATCAAGCCCTAGCAGCAGTGCACCAGGACTCAAATACAAGCCACTTGAAAGATCTGAGATATGACAGTTCCAGTAAACACCCTCTGGAGTACAAAAGGATACAGTAAATGCAGCAGAAATTGTTGTCAGCTTGAAGTAACCCTAGTTTTCACAGTTTCATAATCAGTTTCTTATTCAGGTTTATTCCCTCCTCATAAAAGCAGAAGAACTTGGTTGTGCTTGCAAAGAAAAATGTTATCTGACTAAATCAAATGTTCTTACATAGGGAATTAAAATATTTTATTTCTAATTCTCAGTTATAGTTTGCAACACTGGTGTGGGCAGGAGACAGAGGAGCAGAGTTGATTGATCCACGTTCAGTATTCCTGCAGAAATGCACTTGTATACATGTCCTAAAAAATTAAAAAATAATTGCTCCCAAGCAATGAGAAAACTTAATCCTTATTTCCTTTGAAAACAAAAAAGTAAATATTGGCAGTTAGTTCTCCTGGGGAGAAGTATTTACCACAGCTGTCTCAAACATCAGATGAACAATTTTACTCATTAGACTCCAGCAGGCACAAGAAGTACAATTCACCCCATGTAATTGTCAGCTTATCTCAGCCCCAACACAAGCTCTGCCTAAGCAGAAAACACTAATCATGACCAATTAGATGACAGTTCTTTGATGTTAAACACCCAAACAAGACTTCCACAAGTCAAAACAAAGCTTTTTTTTTTCCCAAACACTAAAGCCAAGCAAGTTTTAACTTCTTTCTTAGATGAAAACAGAGCATTTACCCACTCTGTCCTTAAATTTTCCTTTATTGGTATAAAACAGTCTAGTCCAGATACCTCATCCACAAAAACAAATGAAAACAGGTGAAAACAGAAGACTTCAAAGTGTAAGAAGCTACAACTGGACATAGGTAAATACGTATGGCATGTAAAAAGACTCCAAAAAATTGAGAAGTTGAGGTAGAAAGAAGAGTTAGAACTAACATATCTAGGACATTAACGATCAAAAGGGAAGCCAGAGAACATGCTCTGGGTTCACAGTCTGAAAAATGACAGGCACTATTAGGAGATGCAAAAAGTCTTGCTCCACGAGAGCTCACAACAGCCTCATCGTGTGAGCATTATATATATCCATAACTGGAAATGCAATCTCTACCACCCAGAAGGCTGTCAGTGTTTCACAACCTTACCTTCCTGACGCTGCGAGAAACTCTCTCAAACACTTTCATCTGATCAGGAGAAGGCAGCCCAGCATACATGGGGAGAACACGGAGGTGTTTCTTCATCCCAGTGCGAGAGAGGGCCCGAGCCTGTTCTATAAGCATTGAAACAACAGTCTCCACTTCCTCCTAGAGCCACAGCAAGATAGAAGAGAGCATGAGAGTGGTTTCACTAATAAATATCATAGTGCTATCATCTATAAAACATACATAAAAAATGCACCAAGGTGCATTTAGAACTAATATAGTTCTAGTTGTTCAAAATCCAGGAGTGCCTGACCAGCTCCCTCAATTTTGCAATATTCTTATATGAATTGTTATTTATATTGATTATGTCTGTTGTTGGTCAAGACAGTGTCCCACCACAAATACATGGAAGTGCTGAACAAAGTACAAAAACCAGGAAAAGATTTTCCTCTGCATCCCTCAACTTGTGAGAGGGCAAAATGAGAGGTCAATCTATTTTGGCTGTGCTGTGGGTCTTGATCTGGAATGACACAGCAACAGCATTAATACCCATTCCTCAACTTCACCTTTAATCTCAGAGATCAGCTGTGGCATCTCACTCTCAAAAACCACAATGTTTAGACACAATCTCATCAGACACTCAACTCTCTTTCAAAGTCAAATCAATGAGGATGAAGAATTTGTTATAGAAACATGCAAGATGCTAGTGAAGCCACTCAAGGCAGTCTGCTGTGTGGTGGAAGAATAAGAAGCTACCTCTAACTTACTCTTCTGGTTTGCAAAGTGAGCCAACAGGCACAGAACAGAAAAAAATATATATTTTTGTAAATCACAACAATTTGTTTTTTCTTTTTTTGTCAAAGACTTTGGTTATTAAGCCTAACATATGTAAAATTCCACTTACACTGATTACTAACAATGACTCACTGTCAATTAACAACTTTGTAAGTGTAACTGGCTTAAAAAAGCCACACCATTCCACACATTAACAAGGCCAAAACCACACAGCATTAAATGAGAGAAACCATCATCCATCACTAGCTCCAACAAATTCAGACCATTGTGTAAATACATTTTCTGAAAGTCCCTAGGATCGGTCTAATTCTGCTCCCGGCTCAGAAAGGTTCACCATCTTAATGACAGTGAAGTAAGGAAAGGAGGATACTGAGAAGGCTTCACAAAGACAATATAGCACTATAAAGGAAAAAAGAACTGTTTTTGTCTATACCTGGCCAGTTAAAAATGCCAGTATATCACCATCATTCTCCGTCTGGTGAATTTTCATGGCAGTTTCCACAGTTGATTTTATATAATCTGGAACAGGACTGTGGGGAGAAAAAATAGAAGAGGTATTAGTAAATAAACAAACTCCGCAGTTTATTTGTTTCCTTGACACTGCTCTCAGTTTCAAAAAAGTCTTTCTACATATGTTCTGCTGCTATAAGCAACATCCTATCACTTCCAGGGTTTGAGTCTTTTTAAATGCTATTTTTTCAAGCACATATTTTAAAGTGCTTACTTCAAGCAAGTAACTCAGCTATGACCATGTGTCTGCTCTAAGGAAAAAAAAATGTAATCTTTAGGTTTTACACATGCTACTATTTTTTCATATGATTAATTTATTGATTATTAAAAATGTTCCCAAACACATGCAAGAGGTATGGCATCTCCCCACACAAAGTGAACTGACAGAGTTGATTTTACTTTGTACAACTGTGAACTTATGTACACAAATTAGAAAGTTATTCTGAGAACTCTGTTCTAATGATTTCCATTTCTGGGACTGCAGTAACATCAAAGAACAATGCAGAAAGATGCCTTTAAAATCCTCTCTCCCAGAAAAACAGAGCAGAATCCTTCAAAAATCAACTTGTCCAACTGCAAAGCACAAATCACTTGCAGAATGGAGGTGAAAAAAAAAAAAGTTGTGGAGGCTTTTGAGAGTCATTTTGAGAGACAATACAAATCTTTTTCAAAATGAAACTGAGGGATGAACAAAAGACCCTTTATTTTGTCTATAACTTACAGTGATTCATCACTTCTGCACTTAACTACATTCCTGCTGCTCACACAGCCAGAAGACTCATTCAGTCTTGTATCTATATTTATATCCTGAATTCAAGGGTACCAAACTATGAAAGCATTTTGAAAGAATGGCTACATTTGCCAAACTGGATGTTATACCTCCTTATAACTGCTCTGGTGCGTTAAACAAAATGACACCACAGTTAGACGCTCTTCTAATCATCCCTGAGAAGATCAGACAAACTCACCTCTGTATGTAAAAGATGTCCACTGGAAATGTTCTTCCCTCCACAGTAAGGATCACACTGGTATCTTTGCTGGGGTCACCAGTATCATTCTGATTAAAGAAGTCCCTGAATTTCTAGAATAAAATAAAGACAAATACTTTCAGTCTGATACTTCAAATAATTGAGGGAGAAACGCAACGACACTAAGAAGTCAAATTACTGTTACTTGAATACATTTTTCATAAATTTGACAGTCTTTTGATAAAGTTCTAATTAAAAAATTTCAAGTTGGGTTTTTTTCAAGTTGGGTTTTGTTGTCTTACATTCTGGCATAGCTTCAGGCAATAAACACCTCCAGGGATGGGGCACCCACAGCTTCTCCGGGCAGCCTGTAGCAGTACCTCACCACCCCCTGAGTAAAGAATTTCCTCTTCACATCTAACCTAAATCTCTCCTCTTTCAGTTTACAGCCGTTCCCCCTTGTTCTATCACTACCTGCCCATGAACAAGCCCAGCTCCCTCAGCCTGTCTTCGTAGGAGAGGTGCTCCAGCCCTCTGAGCATCTTCACGGTCTCCTCTGGATCCACTCCAACAGCTGCACTCCCTCCTCTCTGCTTCCCCACTCGAACAGAATGCTTCACAAGAAGCAAACAGCACAGAGGATGAGCTCTACGTGAACAGAAGTAGAGCTACCACTTAAGGTCACTTCATTTCAAACCCAATTTGTGAGATATACCTCTGCATCCAAGGTGGCTGAAGCCACAATCAGTCGAAGATCTCCACGCTTCTTTTGAATCTAGGATCAAAGAGACCAAGTAAAACTCCAAAGTAAAACTATCTTCTGAGATACAAGGCTAGAAACAAGTTTTAGAGAACCCAGATTACCAGTGACTTTTCTCTAGTAACAGTTAACAACCAAGGGAGCTGATGAACTGAAGCATCTATATCACCCCACAAAGCAGATCAACCTGAGGAACGTGAGTGGAGCTTTACACATTTAAGGCTAAGAAAGAATTGAGGGTATTCAGTCTGTAATCATAGTTTACTCTTAATTTCTGGTGGGAGTCAGATCCTTAATGAGCCAACAGCTCCCTATGAGATCATTTCACAGATCAGCAGCAGAACAGACTCTTTCCTAGCACCATATAAGGAGAAAATTCAGCCTCAGGAGGAGGAAACAGGGGATCCTGAGTGCCAGATGTGCAAAGTAAATAGTTGAGCATGTGCAGTGGGCTGTAGGATAAATGAGAAACTAGAAATCTCCCTTTCTCAAAAGAGTTCACTAACAAGACATCAGGACCAGATGTGTAGTAAAAATGATGACATGAAGGTTACAGAGCACATTAAAAGAAATAACCTTTTTTAGTAAGCCAATGGCAATATCTGTATACAGAGTCCTTTCATGGGCTTCATCCAGCATGAGAACACTGTGAATAAAGCACAAAGGTGATATTTGATAAATTGTTTGAATGACACTAGAATCAGTATCTTCCTATGTTCAATGAAATATCATTGTTTGAAATTTGTGGCTGGATTATTTGTGTTTATAGCCATTTAGAAAACTGCAGAGATTAAAAAAAAGAACAGAGGCAAGCAGGAGGGAAAATGTAGACAGCAACCAACAAGCATGTGCTATGCACACAGTGATTTATTCAGGCTGGTTTTGGAAAGGGGAGGAAGAAGCAAGGTTTACCTTTACTGTACTGCAAAGGTTTTCTAGATATCAGAATAAGCTTGTTGGTTGTCGATTTTTTTTTATTATTATTATTAGATTAAGAAAAAAATTAGTTTAAAACCAGTGACAAAACAATTCAGACTCCACAAGGCCCATTTATGTTTTGTTCCAAAAACACAGCACCAAATCCTGCTAGCTTGGCATTGCAGTGATCTATTTTCTAACAATCTTTAAAACATAAAAAGGTCAAACTCCTAAATAATTTTCACTTTTTTTTAAAAAAACTTCTACTAATCATACCTCAACCAAAAAAAAAAGCAGCTGTTTACCAAGCTACACTTCAGCAAGCATCCAATCCATGTTTCCCTACCTGTATCTTGTTAATAGAGGATCAGCCATCATCTCCCTCACCAGCATACCATCAGTTAGAAACTAAAAGTGAATGCAAAGGAAAATGTTAATGTCAAAA
>WBMW01002680.1:0-14372 GCA_013396635.1 Penelope pileata | reverse complement strand
AAAAAAAAAAAAAACCAGCAACAAAGCCTACAAGGTATTCCTAATTACCCATGTGATTTTTTTAGATGAATAATTTTCTAAGTTTTTCCCTAATTTTTACTTGCCTTTCATTTTCCAGTGATCTAGTAAGTTGATCTATTTCCACCTATGGAAGCTAAATATACTTCTGAGTGCTACCTTGGAGATAAGCAGAGAAATTGGTACTTAATCAGTACTGAATTTTTGAAGATTAGTTGTTCTTTGTTGAAAATATAACGGACTGGCAGCACTGTAACATGGCAAAAGAAGTTTCTTTGCACTTGTCTGTAACGGCTGAATTTGCTCCACAGATAACATTCTCTGTATGAATACAGCTTCGACCCTCTCAAAGCAGACTACTTAACATCTGTCACACATCTGACCAGAACACGAGCCTTAACATTCCAACAGAAAGCAGCATTTAAATTTAGTATTTTTGTCTTCCTAGCCAGCAGAAATCCACCAGCTTTATGTAGATATCAAGCAGAGTATGACCTAAGATCACAAATTTGGCCTTGAATTGGGCAAGAGCTGGTTTTCAAGGTAAAAACCCCCAAATTTCCAATCTCAAATGACGAATCAGACTCAAAAACATCTTTATTTCCTTCAGCTCAAAAGTGCTATTAGCCTCAGGAAGAAAAAGAAATCAAAGAGTAAACTGACTCATTCACCATCATTCCTATTCCAACATAACTAACACAAACTCTTGTCTATACACAACACAAGCAACATTAACATTGCTCACAGAGCTAAAGAACAGCTGCAAAGCTTGCTAGTAAATCCACATCCAATTACTCTCAGCATGCTCATCTTATTTTATCTGCACTTTTGTTCAAAATCTATTTTTGGGGTGGTGAGAATACTTCAGCTTTGATTTACTGCATCCTTTCACTACAACTTCAAGTGGCAAATCAGGTCACTGCACCAACAGCTGGCAGCAGCCACCTTGAAAACCTCCCTTAGTTTTAAAACAGTGGCTGTCAGACCAGTAGAATACAACACTGCTAGTGTCTGGACAGCCACAACCATTTCAGTACACTCTTGGAGTACCCACCTGGAAAACCAAAATGCAATCTACTGTCTTTACCAAGCATCACCATGTTCCCATTAATTTTGCCAAAGTGCTTTAAGAGTTCCAGCTAACCTTTCCAGAGTAACCACACACTGCTTCACCTTAATTCTCGTAGCCTGTGGATCTGTGCAGTCATCAAACCGAATACAATATCCAACTTCATGACCCAACACTGCACACCTTTCATCAGCAACTCGGCCTGCCACCTGAGAAGAGATTCAAGTCAACAAGTGACAGCAAACTTCTTCATTACACCATTGTTTTGTCCATAGAAAATCAGCATCAAAAGAGGAACAGAGCTAGTGCTCCTGAAGAATTACTTGTTCTTAACCAAGTACAAAATGCTGTTTCACACCACAGTGCATACTGAGCACACAAGTGGTAAATGTTTCGGTATAGCTTGATCTGTTTCGGGCTACTTCCACTTCAGAAGGTTACAACAGTCATTTTCTGTGCTAAGAACTCTGCTAGATCTACAAATGCTGCCCTTCAGCCAGTCATGAAGCTGGGAAAGGCCTCATACCAGCAATTGTGAGAGGGTAGTTTAAGAACACAGCTGACATGCAAAAAGGAAGAGTGCATGTACACAGCATGTGGGAAAAGTTATTGAACAAGTTGATATGTTCCTGAACTTACTTGGACTTACTTTTTTTCCTTGTTAAGTAAAGATGCTACTCTCCTTTTCATAATTTTATGTGCAGAAAATAGACAGAAAATCGGCAGAATAATTACAAGCAGCAAAAATTTTTGAAACACTAGCACCATGGACTAGTTCTAAGCCAACAGTTGAATTCAATTCAATTCAATTCTGTTCAATTGAACAGAAAGAAATCTTGAATTACTATTCCACAGAATATTAGGCATTACCAGACTATGGTTTCAGCAAACTACAACAGACATTTGAAAGCTAAAGACAATAAAAACCCAGAATATATACATTAGATCTATTAGAATTCCAACAGTAAGCTGCCTTCAGTCATTCGAGTGACATTCTAAACCATCCTGACAGGCAGTGAATTCATGATTTATCACTCCATCACTTCCAGGCAAGCATTCAGAATAACTGTCAGCCTGGGTAATGCAAGCAGAACTACAGGAATTTCTAAACTATACAACCTTTGCAACTGCTGCTCTTTACTTCTGACAATCTCCACACTCTACCTGAGAAAGCAGGTAAGCAGACTAATTAAAATAAAAAAAATCAATTTTAGTTCAAGACAAAGCAATAAATCAACGTCCCTCGCCTCGCTGCAGCAGTCACATAGCGCAGGCAGTTTCCAACTACATTCCCAAAGAAAAATCCTACTGTGACTATATACTAAGCCCTAACTGAGTAATCCTGTTTTAGACTTTAAAATAGTATGCTAAGACACAAAAGGTACACGAGAAATGAGTTTGCTGTGAGAACGCACTGCAGTACACGCAGCATCTCCTGTGGAACTGCCCAATGTCAGCTGAATGTCCCATGAAGGGGAAAAGGGAGGACACTGCAGGCAAGCTGCCCAAAGCACAAATGCAGATCGCTGCTGCGGACTGTTTCTTTAATGACAGGGATCTAGTTGAAGAGCACTGGGTGAGGTGAACCTGTGAAGTGGACAACCAGTCTGCTACCTTCTCACCAGAGGCATACACTGATATGTTGCAGGTACAGTTAAATATCATTAAATTGGCAAAAAGAGGATCAGTAAAGGCACCTCAATTCACTGTAGAAAGAGAATTTTGCAGCAGAAAAGCTTCAGCCCACTAATTCAGTGTTTGGCAGCAGTTATGAAGACAAAGAGCACCAGATGCTTTCTGTGCAGATTGTTAGCACAGAGTACAAGTTGTTGTCCTGAGCATTCCTCCTTCTTCCCCTTATAGTACACCTAGCTGGCATTATGTTCTCCTAGACACACCAATTAAATGCAAAGATTTCTCATGATAACATTTGTTTCTTCTTTTCCTCCTCCCTCTTACCAGGGGAAATCACTAAAACAAAACAAAACAAAAAAAAGGCAGAAAAAAGATTCAAGAAAATTCGGTATGAATTGCTAGAAAGAGCTATACAACCTCCCCTTTCTTCCACTGGCCACATTACTGTACACAGATTTGCATCACTACTTTACTTTGGGAAAGAAAGTAGAGGTCATACAAGCATAATTCTAGTCCAGAGTCAATCACAGCTCAGCCCTGCACAGTCCTAATTCCCCGTACAGTTCTGCTGATGCAACTCAGTTTCCTTTCTAAGCTTCTTCTTCATCTGCAGTTCTGACCATGGAAAGGTTGGAAAGTTCTACTAATCATATTGAATTCAGCATACAGGACCAGCAATTCTGGAAGGAAGATAAGCAAAAACATCTATTCATTCAGGAGCTCAGAGTTGTGATTCCTGTTATTCAGCAAAAATTGCTAATAAATTGGAGGTTACAACGACAACAAAGCAGGAAAATCTGGACACAGACAAACTCACTGAAACAGCAGCAACTCGACGAGGCTGCGTCACCCCAACAACTCTTCCTTCAGCTGTCCAGCCAGCTTCTGCTAGGTACTGCAAAGAAATAGTTAGGAAAAGAAATGGGTCAGTCACATGGTGATTACAACACGGTGTTAGATCTCCACACTCTCTGTTTTTCTCTGGTTCTGACATAGACTTATACATGACCTTAGGCAAACCAATTACTTAGAGATTCTGTGCATTATTCATCTCACCATTAAAAACAGTACAGTATAACATCTACTTCCTGGGCACATTAGCTTTCAGAAAGCACGATAAAAGCTCATAAGAAACCCACACTTCTTTTTCCTTCTCAAAAACATTCTCAAAGTGTTAAACTTAATTCTGATAGAGTAATAAAAACTCCTTGCTACAGCAGAGTAATGGCTATTTGTACCAGCACAAACCTGTAGGGTCCTTCCTGAAAGTCGGAGAAGGCTTTGCATTACAGATACATCCTCTCCTGCTATCTAATATGCAGCTTTACTTTTCTCTCTTTTTGGTCTCACAAACACAACCCCTGGCAAATTCCATTCCTGCAGTGCAGTTCTGGGATGCTGGTTTCACATTTCATGTGAAATCCCAAGGGAATCCCTGATTTTACCAAGCTAAGCACACGCTTACTTGTGGAATTTGCGTTGACTTCCCACATCCTGTTTCTCCTACAATCACCAGAGTTTGATAGTTCTCCACCAGATAAAGTATGTGATTCCTTAGCTGAAAGAGATGTTTAAGTATCAAAAACAGATTTGTACAAAAATAAGAAAATTGACATTACAATATTTACATATTGAACAGAGTAAATTCATTTTACACAGAACGCATTGTCAGAAGTTAAATAGTTCTTTAAAATCTACAAATGTTACATGTACAAAGTTCTGTAATTAGTTTAAATCCACAAAGCCTGTAAACTGCTGGTAACAGCTGTCAATCAGAGCAATCAATTTCAGCAAATTGAGACAGAAAGATCATGCAACATTGTTCTATGTTGTAAAACATTTCTATACCACTTTCTCAAAAACAAACAAACATAATCATCAGGCACCATCCAACTGATTTACTATTCCAAAAAGAACTTCTGTACCTTAAAAACAGGCAGCTTTTGTCTCTGCTGTTCAATGGAAAGGGAAGCAAAGGGATTATAGACGACGGTTACGCCGCTGCTCTCAGCAGGACTCTGCCTCTCCTCCGAGACGCTGACGCCAGGACCTTCCGTGCCTGGATGACAGGAGTTAACATCAACAACACAACCCAAATCAACAGGCTCCTGGCAAGGAGGGATCACAGTGTATATCAAAAGATGAGATTTTTTAGGAAAGCAATCGAAAATATTCCATCCAGTAAACAAGCGCAAATTCTTTCAAATCAAATATCTTTCTCCTGTTACTTAAAATAACAACAATAAAAAAATAGTATGAATAAGTACTCGAATTTTTAAAGGAAGGTAGAGGAGGAAAAAAGCTCAGAGGAAAAGCAAACAGCAAGGTCTTGGGACCTTTACTCTCTGTGCAACAGCCCAGGTGCAGCTCCAGCAGCGCCCATGGGGTGCAGGCAGCTGCCCAGCAGAGCTCCTGATCTTCAGCCTCACCCACTCCTGAGGTGCAACCCCACAGCTCTGCAGCTCCCTCCGTAAAGGAGATGTGGTTTATTTCTGCCATGGGTTAACACAACACTACTGACAACCAAGAACACTGACCCACGCAGATAAACCCAAAGCACAAACTCCATCTCGATGGAGTACCATGTCACCTCCAGCTGCAAACTCAGCTGGGAAAACCAGAGAGCCGAGGGGATTCTCCTGTTTTGTGGCATTTGCTTCTTTGGGGTTTCTCCCATCTTCCCCACCGGTTGAAAGCAGCCCCCACTCAAAGTTTCACGGCACACAGGGCCGACGCTCAGAGCAGCGAGCGCTGACCCCGGTCATGTCCCCCCGGCACGGACGGAGCTACCAAGCGCAGAGGCTCAGGGACGTCGCGGGGTGGCAGCGGGCCGTGCCCTCCTGTCCCAGCCCGCGCAGCCCGCGGCGCCTCATGTGGGCCCCTCACGGCCCCGCTGCGCTCAGCCCACGCTCGCGCGGTGCCGTGGGGGCCCCGAGCACGCGGCGCGGCCTCAGGAGCGCGGGGGGGTTCCGCTCCCCCCGACAAGGGCACGGGCTCCTCAGGGCGGAGCGGCGCGCATTCCCGCAGCCGGCCGGCCCGCCCCGGCCAGCAGCGCTCCGGCCCTCACAGCGACGCAGCCCAAGGAGAAAAGGAGAAAGCCTGCTACGGCACGCGGCCGCGCCATCCTCACCCGGCTTCCAAAACTTCACCGGTCCCACGGGCGCCGCCATCTTGGGGTGAGAGGGCAAGCGGAAGTGCCCACGTGACGCACCGCCCACGTGACGCGCCGCCCGTTGCCATGGTGCCGGCCCGCCCTGGGACTGGGGCGTTGAGAGCGGGCAGCGCCCAGGGTTCAACCTGAAGCATCTCACCCTAAATGTCCCTCTCTCGTTAATTAAGTAAAGCTAATTGCTTCCCTACCCACTGTGAGCGAACATCAAGTGTTGCACTTCACACCAGGCAACGGGAAAGAAAGCAATCACAGGAAGTCACTGCCACAGTCATTACAGCCCATTATAATTATTACTGAATCGAATTTCATCTAGATTTTGAGTTAGTGAGGTGTAAGATGGAGTAAAAAAAAAAAAGAAGAAAAAAAAGAAAAATTAAGCTCCTAGGAAGTTCAGTAATGCTGTCAACAAATTGCACTTAAATCTAATCACATTTTATATTCTTAATAATAATTCTCCACCTTCCCAAATCGCTCCACACAGTGCAGTTGTGGTGATATAAAACACTGTAACTCCACAGCCACTCCTTCTGCTCAGCCTCCAGATAACCACCTGATAAAAAGGCTATTCAGGTGTAGTCAGACAATCCTAAGAATGTTTATTTCAATGCGTTTGTTAAACGAAATTCATTCTGTCAGATCTAAACACAACTCTTATCACAGCGTTTTGTACCATCAGTAATTGGTGAGAAAAAAGTCCTACTGCTGGGACATGGAAATAGTGTCCTATGGAAATAACGAGGAGAGCAACAAAGTTAAAAACTTGTATCTGAGAAAATGATAGACAATGATCACTGTCAAAGTAAGATGGCACAAACATTTTGCGTAGAGTACAAAATTATATTTTATGTGTGTTTATGGAAAATATAGTTTTAAAAAATACAGATTTAAAGCTTCTTTACATCAGGAGAAAACACAAACTATTGAACATTTTACAAATGAGGAGTCAGAACTATCACGTTGCCATGTTTGTACACACAGAAGGAAGAGGACACAGGTTAGTTGTACCCCCACCAGTACAGTGGCACGTTGCGCTGGCAGCAATTACCATTTCTGTAAGATCCACGTGTCCCATTCAATATTCTCCCACTGGTGTTTAGCACAGACCCGTAAGAAATTCCCCAGCCAAGTTCACAGATTCCCCTTGGAGGCCCAGAATCCACAAGACACTTAAGCACACACACACACACACGAGATTTCTGCAGCAGCAGAGCCTCAAGAACAACGCAAGGGCTGCTGTGGTTGAGCTAACACGAGTTTCTGCATGGAAGGATGTTGGAGCGTCAGTGCAACGTACAACTGTTTAGGAGGGTTTTATTCATTTATTTTCCTTTTCCAGAAAATGATGGATTTTTTAAAAAAATAGAACTTGCACGAAACTTTAAAAATAAATGATTTCATTTCTGACTTCTGTGTTATTGCCTGTCAGGTGGAAGAAAGGCTTTTTAGAATTAGAAGCATCTTTTTTGTGTTTTTTTTTTTTTATTTTTGTTTTTTTAAAGCACTTCTGAGCCTAAGACAATAACATAATTGTATCTGTTGATCAACATCACAGGGGTGTTCAACCGAAACCACAATTCCAGTATCTCTCAGCCTGAATTTGCTTTCCCAGCTGCTTGCACAAGCACACTGTAAGGCAGTGCCAGACATGGACCACGGGACACGGTCTCCGAGGTTCTGCATCTCGCTCTGAGTGAACGTGTGTTTCATCTCTCTATGATCCAGTGTGGCCTCGTAACTAGAGAGCCATTCCTCTTAGTCAGCGGTGGAGAAACATGCACTGCGTTACCTGACACACAGACAGCCTCCCTGGAGGCATGCAGCCAGTTTCGCTTCCTTTTTAGATTTCCTACAAAGGCTCTAAGATACAAGAACTCCATTCTCAGAAAGTTTTCCCTGGTGAAGTCTCTAGAGGCCACTGTAATCCTGACCAGCTCATCAAACACCTTATTCTTCTTGTTGCTGGAGAACTCTTGGAGGTTGATAGGCTTTGACCGTGCATAAAGAATCTGAAATTCCTGGTCAAAGTGTGCAACTGCAGGGCCTGACAGGATCAAAATGTTACTGCTGTTCAGCTTCCCATCTGTCCACGTAAAACTAGCAAAAGAAGGAGAAAATTCCAAGTTAATTCAAAACAACAATAGATACCCAAGTATGAACTGAAAAGTCTCTTAGCAGTGTGACTTATTTCAAGGCACAATGTTACAAGCAACCTGCTAGCAAGGAAAGTGGCTTTGAAATGTAACTATTATTTTCTGACTGAAGAAATCATGTGAAGGAAAAAAATGGCACTTGCCTATAGGAACCTGTTGTCACTCTAATGCCATCAATTAACATGAATTTTTCATGGACTTTTCCAACAATTTTGGCACCTGACCTTGTGTAGTATGTGTTCCCAGTGATATTTCGAATTCTCATCAACTGTTAAAAGAAAGATATGGAAAGCATTGTGAATGTGAAGTTAAGTAACTGTACTTAAAGGAGTAACACATGACAGTAAAGATCACTGATGAACCCGCAAAGACTGCTGTGCACAGGATTCGCCATCTGGAAACAATTTGGTGTTGTTTTAGCCCATAAAGATAAAACACACTAAGGGTCAGACCCATACACTGATTCTGCAGTTGAAACTCTTGCCTAATTTTGGAGGGATCTGAACTCCACAGAATCTTGGGAACGTGCTTTCCCCCAGCCTTTGATCTCGGCAAGCCTGAGCAACTCCAGCCATCCTTTTACAAACAGGACATTTCCCCTTCATTTTCTTGAATANACCCGTAAGAAATTCCCCAGCCAAGTTCACAGATTCCCCTTGGAGGCCCAGAATCCACAAGACACTTAAGCACACACACACACACACGAGATTTCTGCAGCAGCAGAGCCTCAAGAACAACGCAAGGGCTGCTGTGGTTGAGCTAACACGAGTTTCTGCATGGAAGGATGTTGGAGCGTCAGTGCAACGTACAACTGTTTAGGAGGGTTTTATTCATTTATTTTCCTTTTCCAGAAAATGATGGATTTTTTAAAAAAATAGAACTTGCACGAAACTTTAAAAATAAATGATTTCATTTCTGACTTCTGTGTTATTGCCTGTCAGGTGGAAGAAAGGCTTTTTAGAATTAGAAGCATCTTTTTTGTGTTTTTTTTTTTTTATTTTTGTTTTTTTAAAGCACTTCTGAGCCTAAGACAATAACATAATTGTATCTGTTGATCAACATCACAGGGGTGTTCAACCGAAACCACAATTCCAGTATCTCTCAGCCTGAATTTGCTTTCCCAGCTGCTTGCACAAGCACACTGTAAGGCAGTGCCAGACATGGACCACGGGACACGGTCTCCGAGGTTCTGCATCTCGCTCTGAGTGAACGTGTGTTTCATCTCTCTATGATCCAGTGTGGCCTCGTAACTAGAGAGCCATTCCTCTTAGTCAGCGGTGGAGAAACATGCACTGCGTTACCTGACACACAGACAGCCTCCCTGGAGGCATGCAGCCAGTTTCGCTTCCTTTTTAGATTTCCTACAAAGGCTCTAAGATACAAGAACTCCATTCTCAGAAAGTTTTCCCTGGTGAAGTCTCTAGAGGCCACTGTAATCCTGACCAGCTCATCAAACACCTTATTCTTCTTGTTGCTGGAGAACTCTTGGAGGTTGATAGGCTTTGACCGTGCATAAAGAATCTGAAATTCCTGGTCAAAGTGTGCAACTGCAGGGCCTGACAGGATCAAAATGTTACTGCTGTTCAGCTTCCCATCTGTCCACGTAAAACTAGCAAAAGAAGGAGAAAATTCCAAGTTAATTCAAAACAACAATAGATACCCAAGTATGAACTGAAAAGTCTCTTAGCAGTGTGACTTATTTCAAGGCACAATGTTACAAGCAACCTGCTAGCAAGGAAAGTGGCTTTGAAATGTAACTATTATTTTCTGACTGAAGAAATCATGTGAAGGAAAAAAATGGCACTTGCCTATAGGAACCTGTTGTCACTCTAATGCCATCAATTAACATGAATTTTTCATGGACTTTTCCAACAATTTTGGCACCTGACCTTGTGTAGTATGTGTTCCCAGTGATATTTCGAATTCTCATCAACTGTTAAAAGAAAGATATGGAAAGCATTGTGAATGTGAAGTTAAGTAACTGTACTTAAAGGAGTAACACATGACAGTAAAGATCACTGATGAACCCGCAAAGACTGCTGTGCACAGGATTCGCCATCTGGAAACAATTTGGTGTTGTTTTAGCCCATAAAGATAAAACACACTAAGGGTCAGACCCATACACTGATTCTGCAGTTGAAACTCTTGCCTAATTTTGGAGGGATCTGAACTCCACAGAATCTTGGGAACGTGCTTTCCCCCAGCCTTTGATCTCGGCAAGCCTGAGCAACTCCAGCCATCCTTTTACAAACAGGACATTTCCCCTTCATTTTCTTGAATATTCAGTTAGTATTTGTGCTCCGAGGGCAACTGCAACAGCTTCTTGTAAAGAGTTCAGCTTTTCTACAAAATACTTTCTTATGCAAGAAAGGTTAAATCTCACAAGAAAGAGCAGAGCTACAAAAAAACATTTTAAGCTGTGGCAGCAGGCAAAATCTTTTCTTCTTTGAACAGCTCAAAGAAGAGTTTTATTTCTATCCTTAGAAACATTACAAGGCTTACCTTTTCCTGCTCAAGGTCAACTCCTAGATCCCTGCACATTTTCAGAAAGTGGGAAAATGAAGACTGATCTAGAAGGATATATGCTTTAACGTGCCGCTGGCTACACGCTTCCAAGAGGTCTTTGAAGATGTCAGTATCCGTGAAGGAATCCATAACCAGGGCAATCATCTGCAACAAGTTTCAGAAGAAACCATGAGGCTGTTTCCACAGCATCTCCATGGAGACGGCACAGAATTTGAGTTTCAATTTAAATATTTCCCCCCTATTTTTCCTCCTTGGCAGCTATGCATGGTACAGTCCTTTGTGATACACTACATTCTTCTGTTGGTCAGAGAACTGACGAAATAATTTAAAAGACAAGAAAGAGAAGAGAAAGGAGAAATAACTGATTAGACTGAAGTTCTTGGATGAGAACAGAACTTTGATAAAGATGACTACAGGCTACAGTACACTGAGGGACAGAGACATAACACAACACTTCTTTGCTACGGGGATTCATGTCTCTGTGCAGTTAAATAGGGGAAAATAAGCACTGAACTTTTATCATGGGCAGAACCCACTGTTATTTGTCCTTATTTTGGTGTCGCTTGATTTATTTACAGCAGATAATACTATTTAGGATTTTTATTATCCTATTGTGGAATTTTCTTTTTTGAGACAATTTCAGCTACTATTTCTGTCGAGGAGTATGAAGCTCCTTTTGCCAGGATTGGGATCTTTTGGAGCATCAGGTACAAGCAACCCACCCTGACAGCCTGTGGTGCAGAGGCAGCTTTTATCTATTTAAAAAAATCAGAGCTCACCACTGAGTGCCAGCAGCCACAGCTCCTGCATCTGTTCAGGGACGTGCTCATGGTTTTTAATTAAGGCTGTCCTGAAGCCTTCTCTTTATCATCTAACTTCACTTGCAAGATACAGTTACACAAACCGGAGTGTTTCTGCCTTTTCCCCCACCCACGAAGCAGCCCCAAGACCCACCACAGCATCCAGGAGACCAACATCTCTCCAAAAATCTAAGCTGATAAAAAATGGCCAAAAAAGACCTTTTGCTATGGGCCTTCAGCTACAGCAGTAACTTTCGGTGTCAAACACTGAGCTATTGTGAGGTGTCTGGGGGCGGTGTGAGTACCTCACACACATCAGAGCAGAGGCAAATAAACGTGTGGCATATCTTCCTTACACACATATGCCAGAACTGGGTCTGCTCGTGTGTGAGGCAAATTTGGACCCTGATTCCTGGACAAGAGCTGCTTTGAGGTTGGACTGCTTTTTCTCAGAGGTCTTTGCCAACCTTAATGATTCTATGACTCCTAGAACAGCTCCCTTCTCCTCAAAGCACTGCATGAAAACAAGAGGTGAGCTTACTTCCAACGCAGAAGTTGTTCGGCACCTTTCGAACTTTTCAAACAAGAGAAGGAACAGCAAAAGCTCTCGGCGGTGCCGCCCCGCACCCACCTGCCGCGCGGAGCGGATCTGCCGCCGCACCGCCTCCTTGCAGCCGTAGATNCCTTATAGCGGCCTTCTGCCCGCCTCCCGCCCGGCCCCGCGGGGAGATCGCGGCGGCAGAGCCGCCCCGGGAGCCCTCCTCGGAGAAACAGCCCCGAGCTAAGGGCGGCCGCCGAGCCGCGCCCCAGCGCCCATCCAGAGGCTGAGGTGAAGCCCCACAACGGGCGCCTGCCCCCATGACGGGCACTGTGCCACGCGAACAGGGGATGGAGCTCGGACGGGTGCGGAGCCCGTGGCAAAGGGAGCTTATTTGTAAACACCGTATTCCTCCTATGAACACCAGAAGTACAGTGTGACAGATTTGAAAAGTACACAGAACAAACACGGTGCTCAGGCTGATTTTATGTACATGGAGGCAGTGCCAAACACCAGCTCTTAAAACTCCTCAGAGGGGCTTTGGAGGTGTGTTTGGGAACTGCTCTCCCCTGTGTTCAGCTCCAGGGGCCATGCACAGTGCCCCATGCACTCCCACAGGTGTGAAGCCTTCATGCCACTCACACAGGGCCGTACAGTGGCCGTATGGTGCTGGGAAAGGGGCAGAGGCTCTGACAGACGGCCTACAGGCACAGCCAGGCCTCCTGGTCAATACAGATCTCAAAGATAGAAATGCCATAGTTCATAGAATAAAGTGCTGTCTGCATTGCCCTGCAGCCCTGCTGAGGTTTGGGTGCTTTCCTATTCACTCATTGCTGTTCATGGAAAGGAAGACGGCAGCTGAAATGTGCCATCTACTGGGCGGACATGGCCGTAAATAACGGCAGTCATTACCCAGATTCTGATTTCCCTGCAGAAACCTGTCTGGTTGGTCACTGAAATAGTGGCACACAGGTCTAATGAAAACCAGCACAGGTGACAGCTCGGAGAGAATCTACACAGTGCTCAGAAAGGCGAAGCACCAAGCCCAGACAGTACTGCGAGCAGACAATCCATCAGGGCTGGGCTGGGCAAGGTCTTAGCAAGGATGAGCCACCGCCGTGATGGCGCGGTGGCAGGGGCAGGACTAATTCCTGGCTGCTCGGGGCTGAACTGGGGCCACAGGTTGGACACAGCTGATATAAGGTGATGTAAGCGCTGCCCCTTCGCCCCTTATTTTGGTAACACTAATTTTTGGTAACACTAATATCCATATACACCCAGGTCACTGCAGCAAGTCACCAAACTCCAAATCCCAAATGCTTCAGCAATAGATCTGCCTTGGTGTTCACACAGACCCAGTATACCTAGCTCTCAGTTCTGAGTGCAAGAAACATTTAAATGAGGACTATTCCCCTGAAATAGGAATGGCTGTCTTGGGGGCTGGGTTGTGTCTTCCTGGTCTTGGTTTTTAAAGACGCTCCTCTGAGGGTGTGCACATCTATAGAAATGAGCATATGTAAATAGATATAAGCATCCATATGTAGCACTAAGAGCATGATTGAATTGAAGAGCTGGTTGGCTCAGTACTGTTCAGTCCCTTTCTGAAGGCTTAAACAACGGGAAGAGGACACAGCTGAAGATGAGAACCTGCAACTGCTCCAACAGACCCTTCACAACTTCATCGGAAGAGTGAAACGTGTTTATCTCTGAAGTGAGAATAAAGTTAACTTCATTAAAGAGTCCTAAAGCCATTTCCACTCACGCTGAACATATAGTAGAAATGAAACCCATTATTAGAAAGGGACAATAAGAGTACATGCTGATATTGCCTCTCTGGGCAGTGTCAATCTGACTCAAATTTTTCCAAGTTTAGGTATCGTAAAGCCAGAGCATTCGTAATCCTGAAAAGGAAACTTATTAATGTTTTCTAAGTTGAGTATCCAAAATTACAATAACCCTTCACCCTTTACCACAAATACATGGGCATCCAACCTTTTGGCTTGCCTGAGCCACACTGAGCAAAGAGGACTTCTTTGGGGCTGATATTCTGGTTGTTGCTGAGTGGTGTGTGCATGCCCAGGACCAGGCTGGCCCGCTCAGCAGGGGTGAGCCACCACCATGGTGGCACAGTGGTGGAACCAATTCCCAGCTGTTCAGGGCCACCTGCGGATGTGGGTTGGACGTGGCTGATGTAAGGGAACGTCAGCAATGCCCCTTTGTCTCTTGGTGAAGCATACCCAGGACAGCATTTAGTTTGCTAGCACTAATGTCATACACCAGCACTGTTGCAACTAGTGCATTTATCAGTGGCAATCCCAAATCTGTTATATGCCACTACAATAAATAATTTATTTTTCAGTGTTCGAGAAGAATCTCCTAATGAAAGTTCTTCGGTGTGCTCTGGCAGGCAAATATCAAAACTATTAACATGACAACTGCCAGACAGCGAATCTCCATCTCTCTG
>WBMW01002679.1:0-25860 GCA_013396635.1 Penelope pileata | reverse complement strand
TTCCTCCCTTTCTCCCTCCCTTCTTTCCCTTCCCTCCTCCCTTCCAGTCCCCTAGAGAAACATGCAGGTGTCAAGGACTCATGAGCGTCTTCCTAAAATCAGCACAGAATCATAGGATGGCTGGGTTGGAAGGGTCTATTCAGTTCCGAGCCCTGATGTGGGCTCGGTGTTCCCCTCAGCTCAGACTGCCCTGTCCAACCCGAACACCTCCAGGGATGGGGTGTGAAATGGGAAAGGCGTTGGGTTTCACATTCCCCACGTGATCTCCAGCTCCTGCAGGGCTGTGTTCATGCTGCTTGTGCCTGGGCATGGCACCACCCACTGCTGCAGATCCCCAGCCTGCTTCTCCCATGGGAAAACTGCACAACACCAACGTACCCTTCCCTACCTCATTCTGAGAACCGGGGACACACCTGGTACCTTGAGGTCCCCAGGCTGCTCCAGGCTGGGGACAGCTGTGGCTGCAGCGTGCAAAGCACTGTCTTTCCAGGGATATTCATGCTCCATCAGCCTGAAGAACTACTTACATGGCTGCTGCTTGAGAAATCGAGGGATCCCAGCATGTATTTATTCAGACACGTGCCATCAGAGCATAAGGGCTCACTGCTGGGAATGGGAATAAACTCCGGTGCACCATGGCCATCGATCATGGAGGATTTTTTTGGCTGTGCTTGAAGAACAGACCCCTTCCCCTGGGAGGCTGCAGCACGAGAGCCTTACCATCCTGCGTGATGGAAGAGAGGTGCCCAGCAAACGGTGTAGGACGATGGGTTTTGGTAGCAGGAGGGAGAATGGAGCACACGCAGTGGGGAGAGGAGGATGGTGGATGTGCCTTACAGCCTCCAGGTCAGGCTGTGTTCTCATGGCAATGTCCCCACCAGGCTCTTGGGGTGGCCTCTTTCCGTGCTGATTTGGGTCATTTGTACAAAATGCCGCCAGTACTGACCTGACTGAAGGCATCCCACCTCCCTGATGTCAAGCTGTGTTGGAAATACCTCTGAAGCTGTGGTGGTCCTCTTTGAACCACAGATATTTTGTCCTGTGGCATTTTGGTCTCTCTGCTTTGAGGATGAGGTGAGAAAAACAATTTGCCAAAAAACATTCCCCTATGCACAGAATTTCTGTAAGTACATTTCCAGGGGGAAAAAAAAAAAGAGAGAAAAAGCCCTGTATTTCCATTGTAGGCTTTGCTGTAAAAGTCTTCTAACATGGCCTGGCTCCAGCAATATGTCTCATTTTTCTTTTCCACTCTCTCCTTTGCCAGAAGATTTGTCTTTTAAAAATTCATTGAGCCCTTAGATGTGGCCTCGTGCCAAGCTTGTTGCAAGTTGCCGGGTGCTCTGGCTGCTTCAATAACTCAAAGGGGATTAAAGTTCAAGGGCAAGGGTTCAGCACTTCCTGAAAACCAATTCCCTCTTGACTTGGCCACCCAAAAAGCATGGGAACATGAAATTAAAAAGGATCAGCCCAACCCCCAGGGCAGAGTCCTTCTGCTAAGACATTCTGGTGAAAGAGAACAGAACAAGTGTTAGGAAGTTATTCTGCCCTTTAGCCTCTTAGCCTTAGAATTTTGGGTGGCTTTTTTCTAGCCAAGTCATACTTCCAAGGCTATTTTGCAATACCAATTCACTGCAAACCTATTCCTCCCTTTTTTTTTTTTTCTCTTCTGATGTTGTTCACTATATACCATGGGTATCAAATGCACCAGACAGACAGGACATATTTTTCCAGGTGAAGAATCCACAAATTACATTTCTTCTTAATACATTGATGTATTTTTACAGCTTTATTTTTACAGCTTCCAGTTGACCAATTCATTTCCCTGAGTAGACCCTTGAGCTTTATGGAAGACAGCACTGATGTTTTGTGAGCCTCCAAGCATGTACTCGAAGCACTTGTCTGATGGCTTCTGCGGATGCTCTGCCTGCGCTGTACACCCTGCAGCCACCCACTGCCCCTTGGCCACGCAGTTGGTCGTGCTGGTTGGTTCCCCTCTTGTTGCTCTCGCTGGTGACACGCGGGGACGGGGCATGGAGCTGGTGGAAGATGTGCCATGGGCGTGCTGTTCCCACAGGTATGTTATATTTCAGGAGTGTTGAGTTTTCTGTGCCCTGGTTAGAATATAGGAGCCTTTAATGCGTATTGTATGCCAACGCCTAATTAAACATTCAGGAACAGCACTTTCCTGTTGAATTTTCCAACCTTCTATCTTCAGTTACAATACAGGAAAGTTTAAAATGCTGATGAGTGTTCACCTCCCCTCCTTTCTCCCCACTGTCGTTGCTCTGTCAGAGCTCTATGGTCAGTTTTCATGGGTTTGGTACTTAAGTGGACAAATCTTTTCCACAGCCTGAGCTGTGATTTCTCCACCAAATCAAGCCCTCCTCCTCCTCCTAGAGGGGCTGCTTTGGGCTGGAGGTCAGCCCAACGGGTGGCCCTTCCTGCTGCCCCAAATGGGGATCAGCCACTTTGGGGGCAGAGCGTGGGCTCGTGGTGGGCAGGTCTGAGCCCACTGGGTCAGGCCCTCATCACCACCATCCCCACCTCTGGGGAGAGCAAAGGGGGCTTTGGTGGGGCCACTTTGGGGTGAGGATACCTGCTGAGGGTGCTGGCCTCTTCCTGCAGGCCCATCCCACGCTCCCTGCAGGATCCTCGTGATTCACTTCAGCTAGTTTGGGTCTGGGCTAAGTCTGCTCCCACACATTTTGGTGGGAGATCGATAGCAGAACAATTGCTGCTCTCACCACCTGGGTATAACTTTTCTGATGAATTCACCCCTCCTCTGTTTCTGTGCTCACATCAGCCCAGGCTGTGCTGCTGCCAGGAGGATCTGAGCTGGTTCCATTGTCTTCCTCAGCAGCCCCAATTGTAGGCATTTGGTCAAAGCCGGCTGTGCCTCCTCTCTGTGTGCTGAAATCCACCCCCAGTAACTCACACATGCATCACATCCAAGTTGCCAGGGAAATCTGCTGCCAGGAGATGCGGGATGCCAACAGAGCCCCTGCAATTCTCCATTCCTCCTCCTTCAGCTGCAGGAACAGCAGTGCAGGAGGCTGGCTGTGCCCCAGCACCTTCAGCCCGCAGCAGCCCTGGGAGCTGCTCCCCATCCCCAGGGGCACATCCAGACCTCCATGGCCATGCAGACGCCTTGGTCCTCAGCAGAGCACGGTGTCGTGCCTTGAGCAGGGAGTGGCTGGCCTGCGGGGGTGGGATTGGGATGGTGCTTGGTGGTGCCTTCCAGCACGGATGGGAATGTATTTTCTCCCCAACATGGGGAGTGCCTGGCTCCTCTGCCATGCCTTCTTCCTTCTACTGGAGGCTTGTTAGCGTGGCTGGCTAGAAATGCCCTTTTTGGGGCTGTTCTATCAGATACAATGGAGTAAAGGCATCCAGGAGTGGGGAAAGAGGAAGGTGGATGGGGAAAGTCCTCCCAAACAGCCTGGGAGGAGCAAGTTCCTCCTGCATCCTGCTTTCTCCTGCTTTAACCTGCTGCCTTTCCCCTGCCTGCTGCCTCTCTGAGCCCCGTGCTGTGTGCAGGCTGGGACCTGGGCTGGGAGGAGGAAGGGGGAACACCTGTCACCTGCCGGACCTGGAGGAGCTCCATCTCCCACCCACACAGTGCTTGTAGGGCCATGGACGTGCCCCACGGACAGTGCAGAGCAGTGGGCAGAATCCATGAGGTGATCAGGGAAAGTTTCTTTTGAGATATGCTGGGCATCTGCACTTTATTTTAAAGCAAAGCTTCTGAACCAAGACCATGAGTTCTCTCCTTTTCACATTTCTTATCACCTCCTTTATTTTCTGCATAAGTTCTGTATTGTGGTCAAGCTTGAATTCTCCACGTTATCTCCACTGCATTGCTCCCAATTTATCATTTTACTGTACAGTATGAATGCTAAGTGGCATTCTTCTCACATATATCTGCAAGGGCTCGGTTCCACTGGGGATGGCTTCTCTGCTGCTTTGGGCACCTCATTCATATTGGGCAGAAATAATTGTCATAGTCGAGTTGGGTGCGCCTTTCCCAAATAGCGTTTTTTGTCTTTCTGGTTGACTTGAGATACGTCCTTTGACACTGTCGAGTCCACATACTGGAATAGTTTTCTGGGGATATAACATCCCCAAAAGGTCATAAGCTCCTGCAAAGTTGGTACGAGTTCCTGGGAGGGCACTGTGGTAGTCTTAACCCAGAGCCAAGCGTACTTTCAATCATCACACGGATTTGGCAGGTGACACAAATTGGCACGTGGGGACAAGTCAGTCCTACAGAACCTGGCAATGGGGCCCAAAGTGAGCATGTGCTTTATCTCACTAAACACCAGGTGATATTTCTAGCAAGGAAGCTGCTACACCTGCAGAGTGGAGGGCTGAGCCCTGCAGTGAGCAAAAACGGAGATGGATGTGAGGGTGCTGCTGAGAACCAACGGGATGAGCAATGCAGCGACTGCAGAGCTGCTGCGGTCCGTAAAGATGCTGCCTGGTAATGAGCAGTTACAGGAAGACACGAGGAAAAATAACGATGGTCTCGTACAGAATGTTTTACAGCTAATTTAATTTATTGGCAACAACATATTAATCCACTCAGCCAGTAAAATAAAGAGGAACGAATTGCTGATGAGTGTTTGGAAGAGCACTCTGGAGATTTCTACAGCTCCATTTTTTTGTTTTTGATTCTTTAAAGTGACATCTCTGACATATCCATCCTTTCTTTCCTTTCCTAACACATGCTCCAACCACTTTTGAGAATGATGATACATTGCCTCTAAGTGAGTTTTCTTCGTTTTCTTTCTTCCCAGGAGAGAACCTCTCTTTTTCCCAAAGAAATGACCAAAATTGGGATTTCCCACCAGTCTCACATTGCAGACCTGCCTCACCTTGTGCTGCAGACCCCTCGGATGGGTCTCTGCAGGGCTCTGGGCAAGCTGAGCCCCTGCTCCTCTGCACACAGCACAGCTGGCTCACTGCCTTGGCCATGGAGCCGTGGAATCATGGAATGGTTTGGTTGAAAGAGACCTCTAAAGGCCCTCTGGCCCCACTCCCTGCAGTGCACGGGGACACCCACAGCTCTCTCGGGTGCTCAGAGCTCCCATCCTGACCCTGAGTGTCTGCAGGGACATTGATGCCACCCAGCTCCCTTCTGGGACACCACAGGGAAGCAGCACCTTTTTGTCACTCGCTGGTTGCTCATCGAGAGTGCCACAGCTCAGCTGTGGGAGCTCTCCAGGCAGAGCCAAGGATGCACAAAACTACACATCAAGAAGGAATGTGGTCCTTGGCCTGAACACATGGGTTCGGGACAGGCAGAACCCGTGCTGCTATTGCTTCAGGTGAATTGACTCAAACTCTGGTACTTTAGGACGAGAGGTGCCAGCCTCAGGCTGTGCCAGGGGAGGGTCAGGCTGGGTGTTAGGAACAATTCCTTCTCAGGAGGAGCAGTGAGGCACTGGCACAGCTGCCCAGGGAGGGGAGCAGGCACTGTCCCTGGGGGTGTTCGGAACTGTGAGGATTTGGCACTGGAGACACGGCTCCGTGGGCATGGTGGGGTGGGGGGGCTGGGCCGGGGGGCTCAGAGGGCTTTTCCAGCCTTAATGATTCCCTGACTCTATGAAATCCGTGTTGCTCATTCGTGGAGCCTGCAGCCTGGAAGTGGGGGCATCTGACCTTGTCATGGGCTGTGGGCAAATGGGGCATTGTCACCTGGAGGAGCTGATGGCCCTGGGAGCCCTGAGGGAGCCACTGGCCCTGGGGAGTGCCATGATGGGAGGAGGGGATCGGCTCTGGACACATCACCTCCTGAGTTTTCCCACTGTCCTGGTGACATGAGCTCCAACAAATTAAATCCGTGGGTAGAATGATGTGTTTTCCATCCCATGGTTACACCGAGGAGCTGGAGGCAGCCAGCTCTGCTCAGCCCTGCCCACACCTCTGGGAGCAGCAGGTGGGTCAGCAGCACGGTGCCCTGCTGCCAGCACAGCTCTAGCACCTCCCAGCACTGCAGCTCTGCAGATGCAGCAGTCACAGCAGTGATGGCTGTTGCCTCTGCTTCTGGAGCAGCCACCAGTGCCTCCTGCCCAGCTGCTGGGTGCTTTCCTCTCCTCCCAGTGCAGATCCGAGCCCATCCGCTCCTCCCTCCCCACGCTGTGCAGTATTCATTTCCCAGAGATCCCTATCTACGCTGAGTGGGGGAAAAAATAGCTTCAGATTTGCACATCAAAAGAAGGCCATGTCTGCTGTCGGGAAAATTAATCAGAATTAAGGACCCTTCAAAAGCCACGCAGCCCATTGCAAGAAAATGCAATTAAAAATATTCTGGTGCTGGAAATGCCCTCGGGTGCTCAGGTCCAGGCTGAGCAGAGCCCCGTGGGGATGGCAGGAGCTCTGTCCCTGCCCAGGACAGCCTCTTTCTTAGGGAGGCACTGACATCAGCTAGCGATGGGACACCCTCCCCAGAGCTGTGGGGCACCCTCTGATAAGGGAATAATGCAGAGGGCACTGGCATGTGGCAAATGAGGAAAACAGTTTGCTTATAGGGTGCAGGAGTAGAAAGATAATCTTTTGTGGTACAGCTTCAAGTAGGGGAAAAATCTGTTGGTCTCTGAGAACCAAGAGAATATTCTGGAAGATGCCATGCTCTATTTACTGTGATTGTTTGTCTGTTCCAAGGCATGTATTTACTCTTTCTATTTTAGAGCTGGGCACCAACGCTGCATGTTGCTATCTGTCCCAGTTCCAAGCAGCAGTGTCTGGCAGCAGCGGGATGCATGTGATGGTCCTTGGGGAAGAAGGGAGGTGCAGCCCTGCAGCAGCACCTGCACCCCTGGGCTCTGCTGTTCATGGGATGATGGGGATGTCCCTGAGCCGGGATGGCGTCGCACTGCATGCCTGTCAGTGTGGGATGCAGCTCCAGGAGTGCCAGATCCAGGCGTTGGCACTGGAGGTGCCTGGACTGATCTTGCCGGGCTCTGCTCACTGCAACCAGTGGAGCTCAGGATGGGGTTCCTCCAAGATGGCACAGGATGAGCTGAGACGCAGGGTGAGAGCTGCCGGCCCTGGGTGCTCTCTGCATCAGCGCCGTTTAGGGCTGTGCAGGGTCTCTTCACACAGAAGCCACTCCCAAGAGCCCTCCCCCTGCAGCCCCTGCGGCTCTGTGCCACTGGAGCTCAGGGTCCCATCCTGGGCCGATTTCACAACTCCCAGCCCAGGCCCAGCCCTGCGTGCAGAATGTGCTCCCATTGCCCATCCCCACAGCTGCCCCAGGGGAGCTCCCCGGGTCTCCAGGCTCTGCTGGGAACATTGGGCAGCAGGGATGGGACTCCCAGAGTCCCCTCCAGGGGCTGTGGGCTGCCCCAGGCCACCCATCTGATCAGAGGTCTTTGCCTGGACCAGGAGGGCACTGCTGGGTGCACAGTGCTGCAGGGCGGCTGCTGGGTCCTGCTATAGAACTTTTCAGCTCCAGAACCATGGAGATGTGGTTCTTAGGGCCATGGCTCGGTGGGTGGTATTGGTGGCAGGTGGATGGTTAGACGAATGATCTTAGAGATCTTTTCCAACCTTGATGTTTCTATGATGCTATGATTCCTGTTACACTGTATAAGGACTAAAAGCACAGCAGTGCCAATACTGCAGCTGTTCTGGAGTCACCCCAAAACCTCACAGTAGAAAAGCACCCACTCGCTCTGCTCCTGACACACTGCTGTGACCATTGCACGGGAGAAGGGTGTGCGATGGTGAAGCAGCTGCGCGGCCACCCCAAACCCAGTGCAGTCCCCAGTGGGATGGCACCACTCATCCATTCCACTTGCACAGCGGACAGAAAAACCCAAATTTTCACTCTGAGAGCATTGCCTAAATGTGGGATGAAAGCTCCATCTCCACTTAATGCCCTGTCGCGACAGCAGGCCCATTGCTGCAATGGGGGAGCAGTGCTCCCATCCGCTCATAGCACACATGTCAGAAAGCATGGAGGGCTTTCAATACTGTGCCCCATCAGCCTGTCCCAGCGGCTCTTTGCACTCGCTGTTGTTCAAGAAGATAACACTTCACAGGAGCTATAAAAGACACATCATATCTCAGTGACACCCTGGGATAAAATTCAATTAAATGCAAAATCCGAAAGAAGTCTGATGGAGTTTCGGGTGCTTTTCAATTCATCACTTTTCAATATTTCTTGAAATTCCCCAGAACCAAATATCCAGAGGTCATTTCAAAAGCTACAGCAGAGAATGTGCAGGAGGAGTGCTCAGCAGGGACCTTGGCTGCCTTCTGATGGAAAACTCTCTCCGTGCGTCTGAAATCTGGGGCCAGAGGAAATGCTTTGCTGAATAACAACAGCCACCTGCATCTCCATCACACACTGTGACTGCTGGGGCCGATGCTGCACCAAAGTGAAGCACAGGGCGATTCTGCCAGGTTTGCCTCTCACCATCCCCTGCAGTTCTGTGACTGAGTGCCCTGCGCCCAGGGAAGCCCCCACACTGCAGCTACAGCTGCCTGCTTTCAGCAAGCACCGTGCAGTAAAATCCTCTCATTTGCCATGTGCTGGTGCAGCCCATTCAGGTTCTCCTTCGTATCTGGAATGCAGTTCTGCACAGGGAGGGAATGTGCGTGCTTTCCACCAAGGCAGAGCCACATCCAACCCCATGTGCCCATGCTTCCCAGGAAAGAGCTGCTTGTTTCATGGACTGTTGGGGCTCTTGAATGATGCGCTGTGGTATCAGTGAACTCCATGCTACCAGGACAACACATATTGCTGTACCTCGAAGAAAGAGTATTGGCTGCAGCATTGATTATCTTCAATATTTATTGCTAAAGTTTACTAAAGATGCACGTACATTGAAGAAGGGAGAGTTACTCAGTGGTTTACACCCAGGATGAAGGACCATGCAGGGGCAGATCCAGCTCCCAGTCCTCCTGGGTTTGTGTGCTTGGTATGGAGGGAGCACAAGGATGGGTGCAACACATATTTTTCTTTTCAATAAATAGTTCAGCCTTACTAATGGAGGTGCTTACACCATTTCAGCTCTCCAGTTGCTCACTGCTAACTTATTTAAAACTCATTCTGTGCTGATTAATGCCTGGTAATATTAGAAAGGCAACCAGCTGCTGAGATGTGTACATTAAATCTGTTGATTTGCTTTAATTAGTGGGAGAACTATTATTGGGTGGCTGCAAACATGTTAATCTCTTCTTTCTCTGGTACCAGCATCCCTGAGCCACAGAGCTGGGCAGACCCGGGGAAAGGAGTAAGTGGCATTTGGGAGACATGGTATAACTTGCACACATCGTTCTTCTTCCCAAAAATTTGCACACCAAGCATTTGATTTTCATGTTCTAGCGATGCGCGCAAGGCAGCTTTATTTGCCAAAAGCCCATGCGGGTGCTTTGGGCGGCCGGTTGCACGTGTTACTGGCACGATGAGCTGCAGCATGTTGGGGTGGGTCGCTTCCCCAGGGTTGGTTATGCAGCTCTTCTCCTTGGAAGAACCAAAGAGAAGTTTGTGATCATGAACAGTCGTGATTCAGGAATGGTTTGGGTTGGAAGGGAGCTTAAAGATCATCTGGTTCCAATGGCCACCTCCAAGGACATCCCGGAGTCCTTTGGGTGCCTCCAGGCCCTTGGCTGCTGCCTTCGGGCGTTGCATGAACTCACATCATGGGGGATGGGCAGAGCAGATCAGGGTCTGGAGAGTGCCTGGATGTGACTGCATGTCCAAATCCCACTGCTGCTGGTGCTGGTGCTGCTGGTGGTGGTAGCTGCTGTTGCACTCACGCAGCAGGGCTGTCAGAACACCCCAGCAGAGCTTCCACAGAAACAGGAAAGGTTCTCCCCTTCTCCTAATGCTCAGCCATCCCACTGCTCTCCCGGGTTTTTCACCATCACTTAAAGCTCAACCAAAGGCATTCGGTTCTGCTGGAGTGGTTTCAGCAGTGCCTTTTCCATCTGTCAGGCTGCCCTGCTGCTTGACTCTGCCCATGGCCATGGGAATGCCCTCGAGTCCATCTCAGCCTCTGCAAGCAGCAGGACCGCATCTTTCCTGGGCCGGGGCACAGCAGTGGCTCCTGCTGGGACATCTGCATTCTGGCCCTGCTCTGCAGCGCTGTGCGACAGCAGGAGGAACCATCCATCACTGCTGGATGGGTTAATCTGATTTATCAAGTCTCGGCTAGCAGATTGAAGAGTAATTTCTTCTTGCTGAAAACATGGAGGAGTCATGAGCTCAGACAAGCAGAGAGGATTTCACTTCATCACTCAAGAAGCCATCAAGCAGTTGGGCGGCCGTGTTCAGTCTCAGATGCACAGGACAGTGCTGGCTGCGTGCCTGCCATCCCACCAGGGGCAGCACCGACACCTCTGAGGGACAACCAGCATCTCCCCGTGCCTCTGCCCAGCTTCGCATCCCAAAAATGGGCTGTGGGCTTTGGGGCTGCCATGGGGAGAAGCCGACCTGCAGCACCAGCGCCCAGGTCCCAGGGGGTCTGGGTCAGAGGCTGCTGGGCAGCTCCTGCAGCACTGTGGGTTTTTTGCCCCTCTTTTTCCCTCCAGCACAGCAATATGGTCAGCTTGATGCTGGCAGAGGGATGTAAAGCAACTATCTTAGTGGTAGGCAAAAGGGAGAGGAGACACTGCTGAAGGTTTAAAGGGTCCTTGGCTCCCCTGCTGACCCAGCACAGCTTCCAGCCTGACTTCAGGGCTGTGCTTTCCTTTCCTCCTTAGCATCCATGGCTATTTTAAAGAACAGATACTATCATGTTTTACTGCCATTTCTACAGTGGTTTTTCTTCTTCAGCTACTGAGAACTGAAGTAGAAGCTGTTCTGTGATACATTGCTCGCTGCTCTGAAAGCAGGGGATCGAGCAGAGCCAAATGGGGATACGAGAACAGCCAGAAAGTGCAAGCAGAGCTGGGGAAAAACTTAAATGTAGACATCAGGAATAGGTATGAGTTAATCTGGTCTGTGTGGTTCATACTCTGCTGCGCTATGTCTAATTTTAATGTTACTTTTTCATCATTTCTATAGATGCAATTAGCAATTGTATACTGCAATATAAGAATAATACTGTATGTTTAAATAACAGCGTGGCTTTAAATTCTAATCCAAAGAAAATTGCAGCCTTTATACAGAGCTTTACTCACTGAAGCCCCATGCAGGTACCAGCCCTGCTGGTGTGGCTGCTGGCACCGTGCCTTCACACTGGGGACAGGAGATGGCTCGCATGGAGGTGTCTCCTCCAGGGGCAGAGGAGCCCCTCTGCAGCACCATTTGGGAGGGTTCAGCAGTGCCCGCACCCAGCTCTGTGCAGAGGGCATTTCTCCCAGCATGGCTCCAAAATGCCAAATGCCAGATCACTGTCTGCTCAGGGGATGATTTCTATCCCAGTAGTTAAAGGTGTTGTTCAACAGCGATAGCCAAGTGCGGTTATTTTAGAATCAGCGCATCCCTGTAATTGCATCAAAGGCTTTAACAAGATTGGGCCAAGGAGTTCTCTGAAATGCTGATGGAGATTTCCAGCAAACACAGAGAGAGGGGGAAGCTCCAGAGAGCTGAGAGAAAGCCTAAGTGAATGACAGAGGCAACGTCAGCTGCAAGGGAAACCACAACACGCAGCAGGGGAGCTGAGTAACGTGGAGTTAAAGGAGGGCTCGTGATAATTGGCGATTGGCTCTGCTTCTTGGAAATTCAGTTGCAATTAATGGCTTTTCTTCTCAGTGGTACTGTAGTGACACAAAAGTTTTCTGGACAGCACTTTGCTTGATCGAGGGTCGTAGTGGCCCTCCTGGTCTTTTTATGTGAGGGATTTCTGCTACCTCACGTGCTACGTGCTGACCGTCACACGGGGGTGAGGGCTGAAGGCAATCATTTCTGAGTTCAGTTCTGAAGCCGAAATTTGAGAAAACCTAGAGGAGGTCAAAGTGTGAAAACCTAATTTGGAAATGCTATCCTGAGTGGTTGATGGGCACACTGAAAGGTTTTCAGCTTTCTCTTACAAGTGTTATTGTGTGGCCTGAAGAGAAAGGAGAGCACATTTTCTGTGAGTGACTTGCATGAGACAGCTGGTAAGAGGAGTTACCAGAACTGTTTATCGGCTGTTTTTATGAACCTGTCCATAGGATGATGGCCATGTGGTCTCAAGGCAGCAGAGGGCATCAGCCCACGAGCAGAGTGGGACCTTCCAGGACATCAGTGCCTCGAGCTCAGTGGCAGCCAGGGATGGTCACACACGGGGTGAAATGCTGTGCTGGATGGGGCTTTGGGCAACCTGGTCTGGTGGGAGGTGTCCTTGCCCATAGCAGGCGGGTTGGAACAAGACGATCTCTAGGGTCCCTTCCAACCCAAACCATTCTACAATTCTATGATTTCCTAACAGTTTCAAGTGTTTGCAAGAAATTTAAAGCAATTTGAAGCTTGCCACAACCACTGGAAAGGGTGATTTTCTTTAACAATTTGCTGAGACCTCACTAAAATATGGGAATAGTCTTAACTGACTGTTTTCAGAGCAAAGCAGGAGAGCAGCAGCTCAGGCTTGAGGGAGTTGGGCACACTCAAAGCCAGGGAGAAGAGGAAATTGCTGCAGTCACAGGCCAGGAAAGCTTCCTCACTGCAGTTACATAACCGGGATGGCTGGGTACGAGGGAGGGGCGGTGGAAGTGTCAGAGCGAAGAACTTTTTCTCTGAAAGAGTGGTCGGGCACTGGAATGGCCTGCCTAGGGAGGTGGTGGAGTCACCGTCCCTGGTGCTGTTCAAGAAGCGTCTAGACGAAGTGCTAAGGGATATGATATAGCAGCTTAGTGGGTAGGGATGGTGATAGGAGGACGGTTGGACTAGATGATCTTGTAGGTCCTTTCCAACCTAGTGTTTCTATGATTCTATGATTCTATGATTCTATGAGCCTTCAGCCTGGATCCACCTCCAGGATGGACCTGCAGAAGTGCAGCTGCAGAAATGCCTCCAGTGAGGACAGACAGGAGACATAACCGCCCAGCCGTGCTCCAGCCACGAAACCAGTGAGCACGTAGCTCTTGGCAACACCCACACCTTGCTGTAGCAAGGGACTGGCATGTTAAGTGCAAGATAAACATAAACTAGCTTCAGTGCAGCTACCCCAGGCCTTCTGTTTCTTCATAATTTCAGCAAATTGTGCCCTAATTCAGCAATCAAATATTCGTGTTTGACTTTCCTTCATCCTGGCTTGAACCAAGGGTCATTTTAAGGTAACTGGCTCATGCCATGCATCCAAAGAGCTCTAAAGCTCCCCACTTTTGAGGCCAGGTGGTGCAGGCCCCTCTGAGAGCTGCCATGCAGGTGAGCCAGGGGATGGGGCTCCCTGGGCCCCTCCAGCCAGAAGGGTTTGCTGATCAGCAGGTAGCGTGCTTGGCAGTGCTGTGTCCCCTGCACTGCTCCTGTGGTCCTTCCTGGGCCATGGGGAGGAATGTGCTGGTATGGTCTTTGCCAACTGCTTTAAAAATCGTGACAGTTAATGTATTGCACTTCCAGGCCCCAGCATAACTTTTTCCAGAGTAATTACTTTCGATTTCCTTGCAATAAATACACTGCTATTTTTTCCTTTCCAGTAATTGAGTGTATTCGTTCTTAACTAAGATTAAGTGTCTTTTGGAGCCCAAAATGAATGGAGTTGCCTTGGGAGATCAATATGAAGCTCACAGTTCATGAAGCCCATGCTGGTCCTGGAGACACGACCTCAGATGACCACTTTTCTTCTGATAGCCCAGGCACAGCGGTCCATGAAGTCTTGTAGAAATCTCCATTTAGGGTGGACCTTACAGATAGAATGTCCTGCTGCTGTCACCCCTGGGGGAAGCAGAGCTTTAGATTCAGCTGGCACTTACTCACTCTATTCTTCCTCCTACTTTTATTATAAGCTGTCCTTACCTTTCCTTTTTTCTCTACTGAGCAGAAAGGTTTGTGGCAGTGTGGATTCCCCAGTGCCACCAGAAAGGAAAGGATTTCCTTTCTCAAAGGCTTGCACAAGTCAGAAATGCCTCCCATTGCCTTGGGCCTGGAGGGCCCCAGTTCCATCAGGGATCACTTGGCAATCCAGAAAACAACACAACTCTCTGCCTGAGGCAGATGCTGGGCAGTTGGGCCGCAGTCAGGATCAGAGACTTCCTCACCCACCTGGAAGGAATGCTAAAACACAGAGGTGAAAATCTCAGGGAAAACCAGCATGGGTCTGAAGCATGAACTTGAACAAAATCAGTGGGAAATGGCTGTGCTGTGAGTGCTGCTGTGAGGCCCGTGTGGCCCTCTGCAGAGCTCAGTGCCTTTCAGCAGCAGTGGGTGAACTCTTGCAGTTCATGGCATGGTGTCTGTTTTCCATCTTCTCCTGCATAGGGTGAAGGTCTCAGCCTGCTCAAAAAGCACAGGAACCGAGAGAGGTGAAGGAGCCATTCCATCCACAGGCAGAAGCTGAGACCCGCAAGGATCTCCTGGGTCTGCTGGGCACAGCCTTTTCTTCTCCACCTGCTGCACGTAGGGTACCCAGAGGGGGGGGGAAAACTGCCTGATATTTTACAACACCAATGATACACACAAATACCATTTTTTAACATTTGAACAGTGCCGTGTGTATTTTCAATACAGCTTTTCTAACACGGGCAAATGAGGTAAAGAAAAAGCCCTACCGTGTTTGGACAGAGCACAGCAGGGATGTGACACAGACACCTGAGCTCGCTGTTAGAAATGCTGTCCCTGAGAACATGGCTGCAATTTGTTAGACAGCAGAGAACAGCTCCTTGGACTTCCCTCTAACAGCCTTTTGGAGGCTCTGTGATCTGCTTTTCATGGGGCTTGTACTGTGATGCTGTGTCACTGTGCCCATTTAGGTATTTTTAGGAATGTTATTAAATATTAAGTTTAAAATGATCGTGTGAGGAGTCCTTTCATTTTAGACATGCTTAACTGCCCAGTTCTGAGCTAATTGCTTTAAAAAGTTGCCTGGCTTCTAGGTCTTCAGCAGAAGTACGCTTAAAGAGATATAATCTAATTTTCACCAGATGCCTTAGGTGCAATGGTTTATATCAGTATAGGAAGAGGCAGAAAGCTGCAGTGAAAAGCTGATTTACACTCAGCTAGCACTCCCTTGTTCCTAGTGTGTGATCAAGCAAGGCAGTGGTTGAGGAAGGACTAAAATGCAGAAAACAGTGAAGGTCTGACGGAGGTTATGCAGAAGGATGGCTTTAGAAGGCAGCCTGGGACATTGCCCTTCAGAAACCTGTCTGGCCTAAGGCTCCTCTCTTTAAGCAGCAGCAGCCTCCCAGAGAGGTGCCCACCTGCACTGTGCACAAGGACAAGAGCCACCCCGTGGTCAGTCCCAAAGCAGATCAGCCCTGAGGAGCTGTCCCAGCTGAGCTGTGGCTCTGCTGCATGCAGCGCAGAGCAGACACCCAAGCGATCCACGTGGGGAACAGCCCAAATGCACAGATCTGTGGGACCGCAGGCTTCCTCAGTTCCCTTGATTGCCTTTGGAGAAACCTGTTTGTAACTATTTGCTGAATAGATAAAACGTGCATTTCTTGTTTCCTTAAAGCCTTCAGGAAAATCCAGCCCATGCCAAACACCCCAAGCCGTGAGGTCTTTGCCAGCTGGATGAACTGTGAACATGCCTGTAGCATTGCCTGAAAGAGTTCCTCTGCATTTCACTGGATCACTTCCAAGGTCAGCTGAACCCTCCTTTTGAACAAAACTTAATAAAAGCAATTTACAAATAAAAGCCATTTGCAAAAACCCCAAGAATATGGAGTGCACCGAGAGAGAGCATCTTTGCAAATAGCAGGACCTTCGCTCTCTGCGTGAACTGTCCTCCACTGTCTGCAGCTCCGAGGTCAGGACAGGCATGGAGCAATGAGCCCAAAGTCACTCCCACCATTTCCAACAACCCTGTCTTCTATATCACTTTCCTGACTCCCCAGAGGGAAGGCTCAATGATTCTGTTCCACCTACTAGGAGGAATTTAATAAGTATTAGTAATAACTGGACGGTATAAATTTTAGTAATTATTATTATAATTCTAAGCGCAGCCATTAATCAATTCATTATTGTTGAGGTAAAAATTACTTAAAGATTTATAACTGCATTTAGTGCTTTCTAATTAATTTAATTTGGTGAGGTGAGGAATTTAAATAAAAACACAGAGCACTGCTGGCATTTCTCCCCTGCAAGGGAGACTTGGGGATGGGAGAGTGCCCTGGGTGAGAATGGCCTCGGTTGGACCCTGGGGTGGAGGTTTGTCCTGAATGTCCCCATGTGCAGAGCGGCAGGAGGAGTGGGATTCATGGCCTGAAATCCTTGCTGAGCACCAGCCAAGGAGCTTCCATCAAGCAATGAATTTTTCACATAAAGAGGTGTTCATGCCTAAGAAGCGCTGCTGAGGATGGGATGAATATTAAGCACAGAATGGGAAAGATCTCTGCCCTAACTTCTGCTCTGCCATGGGAGATGCATTCCCAAAGACCAAGAAGTGACCACCAAATCTTGGTTGTTTTGGTGGGGATGTTCCTTTCTGCGGAAACTGTGATGAAGAAAAGTGAGATCCAGGAGCCGGGAAAGCACAGGGCTTGGTTTGGAGGTTAAGCCCCTCAGTGGCAGCAGCTGGACAGCAGCAGCAGGCAGCTGGCAGCCTCTCACCAGGACAGAAGTCACTCACAGTATTCAGATATTTAAAGGTTTGGATGTGGCCCCTCCAATTCTGTCACCCCCCTGCTGTATTTATCCAGCTACCAACATCCCAAAGCCTTGTGCCCAAGCCTGACGTGTTCCTTGTGGGACCATGCCGATGTCCAGGACCTAAGTTAGGACAGGTCAATGGCACATATAGCATTGGCTGTCTCCTGGAAGGAGAGTAAACATTGAAAAAAAAAACCTGAAACATTGTCTTGCAGGCCCAAGGAGAAGAGGAGCAGCACTCAGGGCACTCATTTGGTACAGGTTGGAAGGAGCCTCTTGACATCAGGAGCAGCAGAGGCACAGGCCCTGAGGCTCAGCACACCGGGGTGTGTTATAACACACTGCTCAGAGCAGCTCTACAAACAGTGGAGTGGGATCACAGGGATGTCCAGGAGGACATCTTGCCAAAGGCACATGTGTGATGGGTTGGCCCTGGCCAGCAGCTAAGTCTCCATTGCTGACCAACCCTCTCCTGGGGAATTTCCCTTTCTCAGGCCAAATTATTTTTCATATAGCATCGATACTCTTCCTCCTGAGCACTTAATCTTTAGGGATTACTTCAAAGAGTCTCTATTGCTGCACTGATGGAGTTTTCCTGAGTAGGCCCCCAGGTTGGGAACCATTTCAATTAATTTTCGTTCTCTCCTTTATGCATAAACCTCCTGGACCCCTCAAGAAGCATTGCTATTCCCACTTGCATATACTGTAACAAGTGTCAGTATTTTATTTTCAAATTGACATTTACCTGGGATTTCAAAGTGAGTTAAAATCTGATGCAAGTTTCATTTTGTCAAGGGTATATTTTGGACTGAATTTGTAAGCTTTAAGAGGCAATTCTCCTCCCTGCAAAAGGCATCCCCCCTGGGAAGGGGCTTTCAGTTTGCTGTTTTGAGAAGGGATCCTAACCAGCTTCTCGTTTTGCTGTACCAGCTAAAGTTATTTAATAGAATATCACAGGAAATAAAAAGTCTACATTCAAACCACACAAATCTGCATTTCTGAGATAATTAATTTCAATGAGTGGGGGTTGTTCTGGAGTTAAATTGTGTACTTTTCTGTAAATGGCACCATTTTTCCATCTGCTTATGGTTGGGGATCTGATGACACCAGGCACGGTACAAGAGAAGAGATTTCTTCTTCTTGTATGGCCCTAAAGGTTCTTCTCAACTTTCCTTCTCTTCAGTTAAAGCTGCCCCTGGAAGAACTCATTGCAAATAACATTCAGGGATGTCCTTATGGATTTCTCACTGTATTTCAGAAAATACTGCTAAGCCACAAGCTGCAACGACCTCGGAGGAACAAGTCTGTGGCAAAGACAACAGGACTCCTGGAGAACGGAGCCAGAGCAGAGACGAGCTGCAGCAGTACACTAACAGTGATGCAGATGCAGTTTCTCCTGGGACTCCTAAGACAGTCTGAAGAAGCTCTCTTGCCTGGTAAGCAGATGTAGGAGGACACCACAAACACCACCAAGAGAGCCCCAGGACAGCCAATACATGACCGCCACACTGCTGTTAGGGAGAGAGAGGCCAATTCTCTGCCCTTAAGCATTTCTATTCCCTTCTGTAACTCACCTGTCTCCCAGGACAGGTGAGCAGAGGATGAAGCTTACACTCTTGCAAGGATTCACCTTTGTGTTAAATTTGTATCCCAATATAATGTGTTTACCCATGGATTCTCTCTCCAGAAAGCTCAAAGTTGTTGTTAAAATCCCTCCGTCTTCTGGTACAGACACATGGGACAGGCATACACCTTTCTTTGTATAGCAGGGAGAGCACTTCCAGCCTGCCCAGCACGCATCCACTGTGCTGTCCACTGCTTCATGGTTTGTTGGTGTCTCTTGTCTTTCCTCTGATATCCTGTGATTGCTTCCAGTGACATTTGCTGTGCTGCAGTGCCTTCGCAGGAAGCTGCTGCTCCACTCAGCTCTCAGCCTGTCCCACTTGAGTTGTTGTCTAACATCTTAGATCTTCTTTTGTCTTTGCAATTTTAGGTCATGTAACCCTTCTGGGACTCTCGAGTATTTAAATAGCCTCTGTGCCAAGGAGAGCAACCATTATTTCCTTGTTTTTTGAACTAACTTCCTCATTTAGTGTTTGCATGGAATAGTTCTGGGGCCGAGTTTCAAAGAAAAGATCTCTGAATATTTTGCTGCTCACTTCAGTTGTGCTTACCCTACTCCATGGCAATTGCACAGAGACCAACTTTTAATTAGCTTCAAAGCTGTGTGAGATCTTTGGGAACAGCCAGTACAGCTATTGGGCTTCCTTTATTTGTGGAAAAGACATGAAAAATATGCAGAATAAACTGTACAGCTCTCCGTAAGGGAGGGAAAGCAACAGTCCAATTTTATGTAGCGGCAAGTTTTCTGCAACTCTGTTTTTGTGAGAAAAAGGAAGAAGAAAGGAAACAAAAAGAAAAGACTAGGAGAAAAGCAGCATTTATTACACTATAATGAGGTAAAACTGAGCTCACATACCAATAGGGGAGCTGACAATAATATATGGCTTTAATTAGCAATCAGGATTTGAGGAACAGCTTATTATGCTAATAGTTTCAAAGCTTCCCAGTAAAAAAGTGCCTATGGAGAGATTTGCTAATGACAAGGAAATCTCCATTTTGTAATATAATCATGTAATTCTCTAGACAATAATTACACATTTCCTTGTATGTTTGTTATGAAACTCCGGACTTCAGATTCTGTGCTGTGTACTCCCAGTGGGCTGAAAAAGAGATATAATGACCCAAAACTTTGTTTCAAAAGACAGAAAAGGGAACTATTTCAGTAGAATTCTGTTGTCCTAGAGGAAATCTACCACACCATGGATTTGGATGGAAAAAGCACCAGTTTGCTCCTGAGCTCAGTGAACTGGAAAGGAGGCAGGACCTGAGAGTCAGTGGGATCTGGACACATCAAATGAAGTGAGGTCATGGCCTGATCTGTAGTTTTGAGGTCGAGCAGGGGCTGATGGGGAGGATGCACCAAGGAGGCTCATTACACTCACAGCTGCAGGACTGGGGCCCCAGTGAAAGGGATTTGGGGACCATGAGGGACTCCTAGAGGGACCTTGCCTTACTCTGGCGGGAGCCAAGTGACAGGAGCACAGCAGTCACAAGTCACCCAAGGACACACCAGCAGAGTGAAAACCATCCACCACCTCCCCTTACCAGAGGATAATTAGGAAAGACATAACAAGCCTTTTGCATGCAGCTCAAACACTTGCAAGCAGTCAAGGAGCTGAACGGCCAAGCTGTCAGTCCCCCCACCTCCCCCAGCAGCTAATTAACTGTTGGCTTTTCTCTCTCCACTGCCTCCCCTCCTCAAGCTCTCAGCTAAACTCAGAGCAGCCCAAGAACACTAGGCAAAAGATGCTAGATTGACCCTTTGTTTTTGGTAGATGCCTACTAACCATGTGCCTGCTGGCAGCCATTGGTGCAGGCAAGCTGGAGGTATGGGGTTCTGCCTGCACACGTGCACTGCGTGCCCAAGGCTGTGCTCATTTAGGACCTTCTATCAGGGATTTCAGGTGTCCTACAGAGCCAGGCCTCCTCTGGGAGGGCAGAAACAATGACAAAGCTCAGCCTTGTCCCTGTTGCCAGCTCACTGCATCACTTTTCTCTGTCACTGTGCAGAGGTCCAAGGCTGTGTGGATTTTGAGGCCATTGAGCACAACTCTGCAGCAGAAGGTCCCATCCAGGCACCTGGAGGTTGGCTCTGCACTTTGCTTGGAAAGCACAGACTATTCACAGAGGCACACAGGTGTGTGTTTGTGTGTTTAAAGCCCCTCACATCCCTATATGAGGTATTCTTGTGTTCTGTGTCAGGCTTGTCACAAAACAGACCTGGGAAAAAACATGGGAAATTGCTAAAAAAGACCAAAAGTCCTGCAAAATGGTGCCTGAAGCAGCAGCCTGAAAGCAGGCTCCATGGCCTCACAGCAGAGCTGGCTAGCAGAGGTACTGCAACATCAGCCACCACCCGATTTCTCCTAAGACCTGGAGATCCAGAGAGTAACAACGAGATAAGTTATGCCAGGTTCCTTTCAAGTGGCTTGGGAGCTCACAGCAGCTGCATGAAGCCGCTTCCCAGTGACCACCCAAAGGAGTGGTGCAAAGGGGCAGGATAGGTGTGTGCCCATGGCAGTACAGTGGCTTTGGCTGGGCCCGCTAGGCCCCGCTAGGCCCCGCTGCCCCCACCAGGACCACTGTCCCCAGCCGCCACTCTGCCTCCTTCCCTTGGGCTGCCTCAGTTCTGCGTGACACCAATGGGAGCTGGCCCAAGGCACTGCTTGCTGACAGCCCCCTTCTGCCAACAGTGAGCTTCCCCCATCACTCCTGGCTTCCACTCTGAGGATTTGGGGATTTCCTGAAGCAGAGGCTGTCTGCAGCCATCATTTGGAGATGGTGTCCAATTCCTTCATGGAATCCGTCAGCAGCTTTTGGCTCACCTTGCTCAGGTCAGGCACGTACTGAGGGATTTCAGTGCTGGACCTGACAGTTCCTCCATCTGCCTCGTCTCTCGGTAGAGCTTTGCCCTACACTCTACAAAAGCCTTCAGGCTTCAGCCTGAACCAGACTTGATGCAAACTGGTAGTTCTCCACCTAACACCAGGATGGGTTTGCGTTGTTGCCCCTGACTTTTTTCTTCACCGATTCCTACTTGGATCGTTTCCTAGAAGAAGACTGTCACAGGTTCAGGTAGGGTTTTTTTGGTGAAAGCTGATTTTTGTCCATCTTGCTTAGTTTAGGCAGCAGCACAATGATGAAATCTGGAACATTTTCAGGTTTCTTCAATAAAGATGATTTAACCTTCCCCTCCTCCCAGACAGAATGGAGAGAGTGCCCAGAAAGCGGACTACATGATGTGGTAATATTTCCTGGGAGACCACAGAAGAGCACTGTGTCAGCACATCCAAGCAAACCTCTCAAACCAAGGATTCCATCCGTACAACCGAAGTACACTATGGTCTAAGGGGACAAGTAGTGGGAGAGTTCAGAGATGAAAATGATGCTCTTTCAAGAATGCAGCATGGAAATACTAAATGAAAACTGAAAATTCTAGCAAAATAACATTTCAGACAGAAAATAAGACATGAAAATTCTTCACAACATCCTTGTCTGCGCATTTCTTACTATCAAACATCTGCAGGGTATTTAGCAACTATGGAATGGAGTAAGAAAATATATTAAATAGCGAATGTGTTTCATTTTGAAGTACAGTCTCACAAGTGGTTTACAGACAGAGCTTAGCTGATAGGTGAGAGCTGGGGTAACAAGAACCCTCCAGAGCACGTGTGCTCACAGAACACAGCTTTGCTGATAGAGGAAACCCGCTGTGCTCTGCTCCCTGGGGGAGTCCTGGGAACACTCCAGGATGACATGCAAACATTCAGACCTGCCCACGTGGTCCATTCAGCAATCTACAGATTTCTTCAGTATTGCTGAGAAAGTCACAGCACTGAAATATTGCTGCTGAAAACTGCTCTGGCAGTTACTTGCCGTGGAATCGTATTTTGTTCTTGAGATGAAAGAACACCTTTGGTACCTCAAGGGCCACATGTACGTACCCCAAATCCTGGTCAAAGGGGCTGTATGAGCATGATCTTTAAAGCTTTGGCTCATCTCTCATTAATGAAATCACTTCATCAATGAAGCATATGAAGGAGCCTGACAAGCCCTTTAAAAGGCAGCTGAGAAAGGGGCTGAGTGCTCTGAGATTGCTTAGGTGCCAGGCAGACGGCGAAGATAAAGTCCTCCCGAAATAGATGAGCCAGTTTAGTTGGCTTACAGCCAATACTGGAATAGAATAGGCAGAAATATTTTTACTGGGACTTTTCAGTCAAATTTAAACTAGGGCCTTCACACATTTTTCCCTTCAAAGCATCTTTCTTATCAGCCACATTTGATAACTCAACCAATCAACAGGTATACTAATTCACGGAGCACCACAAGATTTGTGAGAGTAAGTTTGAGTTGCACAGGTTAATGATATATTGTAGTTGTGCAAGGAGCCTTTCAGTTTTCTATACTAAGAAGTATAAAATAAGATACAAACAGTGGTGTTTCCATTCCCCTGCAGTGATTACATCAGGTGAGAAGGAGCTGACCCCCACAGATTTCTCCATAACACCCTTCTGGCAGCACCCAGGAGATGGCATCAGCACATAACTTTCTTTGATCTTTTCCTTTTCAAGACCTTTTTATGTTTTCTCCATATCAAGGGTTGCATTGCTATATTAATTTATCCTGTTTGTTTCAATTAAGCAATTCATTTTAATATTCCAGGTTATTGTACAGCATGTTAAAGTATGCTCAGTGCTCTTTTTCTCCTTATGCTAGGACACTCATTTAATTCTGGAATGTTACAAAAATTTAGAGAAAACAGTAAAATCCTGTAGTTTCTCTAAATAGTGTAGGTCTCATACATACATTCTTTTTTATATCTAATGTTTTTCAGCTAGCATTCTGAAAGGTGCACAACAAAACATGAGAGTAATTAAAGAACATGACAGATGATCCACATGCAGGAAAACAGGCATCTCAATCATAAGGTTGATAAATACACACTTTTGGGTGCTTGGAGTGGTGAAGTGAATTAGGTATTTTCTTCTTTAGAACTATTCCTTTCCTAGCTTATTTTTCCTAGGATGAGTAATCTCCTTCAAACTCATCTTTGGTCCTTAGTTCAGTTGTAAGACACAGCCCAACCAGCTCAGCACAAAGCGATGTTACTCTGCTTGTCAGCCTCTGACATCCCCCCCTCATCAGGGAGAAGCGACAGCTGACTGCAAGGAGCTGCAGAAGGAGCCTTAGTGACTAAGGCAGAGGATGGCAGGTGAAGTGCAATGTCAATAATTGCAAAGTGAGGCACAGTAATTTACAAAGGTGTGTGCTGAGCTGGCTATTATCACTCAGGAAAGAGATCTCAGAGCAGCTCTGGGGAGTCCTCTGCAAATGCCAGCTCAGTGTTCATTGACATCTCAGAGCCTGAGGTGTCAGTAAGATGAAGTGACGAGGACACAGAACATGCTTGTGACCCACTGCGTGCCTCCACCTGTGCAGAGCTGACCCTCTGCCAGCCAGGCAGGCACAGATTTGCAGTGATCCAGAGAGAGGCAACAAGAATGGGCCCGGGATGGCCTCCACATAAGTAGACTGCATCTATTGTATCTATTCAGCCTGGGGTGAGATGCGTGGGCATCTATTAAAGACACACAAATGCATGAATGGTGGGGAAAGAGGAAATGCGATGACTGGCCACTCTCTCTCACAACCTGCACATGAGCAGCTAGTGAACAGCTGACCCGAACTGGCCAAAGGGAGATCCCATACCACATGGCACCATACTGAGCAGTAAAACTGGGGCAGATGTTCGGGAGCTGCTGCTCGGGGCTGGCTGGGCACCACACCGCACCAGGTGGGATGGAGGAGAACTGGAAAAAGGCAAAACGTGTGGGTTGAGATAAAGGCAGTTTAATAGGATAGAAAAGGAAGGGGTAATTATTAATAAGAAAAGAATATAAAAAACAAGTGATGGTGAGGCCTTCCCTTTCTGCATTGGGCCCAGGACACTCCAGCTGCTGGAGCTCCTTGCATCTTGCCTTGCCCCCAGCCCACACACACCTCCTGCTCCGCTGGAGACCCTGACACAGCCTCAGAGCTGTCCCTGCTCTCATGGGCCTCCAGTCCTTCAGGGTAGCATTGGAGCTGATTCCAGCAGGATGTCACAAGGGAAAGTTTTCACTTCTCGTTTTGCAACTGTTGTCTTTTAGATTGCAGAGAACATAATGCAGTTTACAATATAACATATTGTAATTGATTATACAATTTAAGAATCAAAATCACATGGCATTGTGCCAAAATTAAATGCTCTCATTGGCTGCTTGTAATTTTCCCCTCTAGAATTATCCATGAAGGATATATAAATGTTTGGATTCTCATTCCTGTTGGGACTATATTTCAAAATCTCTGAAAATCTTTGCAGTACAAAACAATTCCTCTCTCCTACACTATTCTGCTCAGCAGAGCTGTGTTAAACCCACACAGAGCAAAGCTTTGTCCTTGGGAGGGAAAAGGATCAGATATTGCCTGGAGCTCACCAGGGATTTAATTCTTGTTATTAATTTCATACAGAAGCTGTCCGGATACTACAAAGGGCAGGGCCATGAACTCCTCCAATAGATCATCAGCAAAAATTTATTAGCAGGAGCATACGGTGCAAGGGGAGAAGAGGGCCTGATTTGTCTGGCTTTTGTTTCCACCTGGTACTTCTTTTGCTTTTTAACACAAGGAAAAGAGAAGACAAATAACTGTGGTATGGATCACCCATGCCTTGCTGCATGCTGTGCCATTAGCAAGAGGTTATCTTGGTTTTAGAAGTGTGATTTTTTCCTCAAATGATTTTCCTGGTGTCAGTCAGGTTTGCAGCCTGCACAGTGAGCCATGCCAGCTCCAGGGAGCTGGGGTTCCTGTCCAAACAAGTGCATACAAGGAGCAGACATCTTGAAGTAAAAGCAAACGTAAAGTGTTTGTGGGGACCTCGCTATGAAAGCATTCTTCCTTTGCATTGCCTGTGGAGGTTTACATCTGGAGAGGTTGGCAGCATCTAGGGGCACACAGGGATATTTTTGTATTGAAGATGTAACATTTGGTGGGAGATTTTTCCATGGAGGAAGGTTCCCAAAGAACAGTGGTCAGGCCTTGGAAAACTTTTGTTAACAAGGTTGGTGGAGTCACCGTCCCTGGAGGTGTTCCGGAACTGTGGAGATGTGACACTGAGGGACACCAGCTTGGGAGGAAGTGCTGATCTGCCTGAGGGTAGGAGGGCCCCACAGAGGGATCTGGACAGGCTGCATCGCTGGGCTGTGGCCAACGGGGTGAGCTACAACACGACCAAGTGCCAGGCCCTGCTCTTTGGTAACAATGGCCCCACAGAGCGCTACAGGTGTGGGGCAGAGGGGCTGAAAGCTGTGGAGGAAAAGGCTCTGGGGACATTAGCTGACAGCAACTGAACATGAACCAGCAGTGTGCCCAGGTGGCCGTGACGGCCAAGAGCATCTTGGCCTGTGTCAGCCACAGTGCAGCCAGCAGAGCAGGGAATGATCGTCCCCTGCACTCAGCCCTGACGTGGCCACACCGCAGTGCTGTGCTCATTTGTGGGCCCCTCACTACAGGAAAGA